>JBBPTY010000943.1:0-12383 GCA_038094335.1 Tylopilus aff. striatulus | reverse complement strand
GAAGACTTAGCTCTCAGTGTTCTCCCTTGTTCAGACCACTCCCATTGAGTAGATCGAGTTGGAACCCTTTGGGACGATCACTCGTTCCTTCTTCTTTCTTTCACCTGCTTGCATTAGGCACTCCCTTGGAGTTCTGCTGCAAGATATACTTTTGTTGTCTTACAGTGGTACAAAAGAAAAGAACAAGAGTGACCATATATAGTGGTGAGTAAGGAAGAAGAAGAATCATAACATTAGCCCCTTGTTAAGATGAAAATTCCATCCTTTTCAATCCCTGATTCCTCGGCATACGAGTTCGTCATCGTCCTCCTCTTCCATGATATCATCACTTCTAGTCAAGTAAGGGGGAATATAGTTGCCAGGGAGATCTTCCCGGAAAGGGGATGGAGGGGAGAGAGGTCTTGCTGCATATACTGCATCCTGATGGTCCATGTAAATGTGGAACGGAACGTCCTCCTCGTTGTCCAACATTTGTTGAATTCTCAAGGCATGTTGTTGAACCATTTGTTCTACTAATTCCCATAGCCCTTGGATGGTCAACCTTCGAAGTTCAACTGAATCTATAGTCAGTTCACTAGTAGTGGGAGTGGTGTGGTAAGAAGGAGGGGGAGTGGGTGAGGAAGGATGTTCAAGGGCTGGGGTGATTGGATTAAAAGGTAAGTGGGTGATAGGAGCAGCTGGCGAGTATCTGGGAGAAGGAGGGATACGTTCATCGTTTTCCTCGACAGGTTCGTCTTCAGGGTCAGACAGTGATCCCCAAAGAGCAGGTGGTGCATCGGGAGTTGGAGAGTTAGGATCGGGGGTAGTAGCACATGTAGTTGCTCCTGATAAAAGAATGTGATCCATCAGGGGTATTGGACGAGGAGAGGGAGAGGTATTGACAGCCACGTATCGATACTGTCGAACAGTTTGAGGGTGACCTCTAATGTACGGGTGATATCAAGGATGGGGTGAAAGGGGAGAATTGGATGAATTGGAAGATGCAGATGATGATGATGACCTTCGGCCTGTTTGGTAAGACCATCAAGGGCATTGACAACAATTCCCTAGAGTATGACCAGGGGCCCATTGACGACAAGCAGGACACCTATACCATCTACAATGGGGTTGGTTGTGACTTGTATGATGACAATGTAGACAGGCCGCCCAATAGCGATAATGGAATTCAGGAAGAGGGGGGTCATCTTGGTTTACTAGGTCGTTGGCGGATAGGTCCAAAGGTTCATCTGTGATTAATCCTTGGGGTAGGACCTGATTGGAAGTACCCATTTCCCTGAGTACACTGTCTACCGCGGATAAGGCATCTTTAAAGTGGAGTTTCCCCATTAAGGTGAGGAGTTGTCGATGGACTTGAAGATTGGCGGTTTGCATGAGAGTAAGGGCTGGGGATAAGTCAGGTTGATTGGAGAGTAATTCCATGATGGCAAGGAGGTGGTTTTGAATGGCCATATGGTTGGTGTAAAGTTTGATTATTATAGTGAAGACTGAGAAGGGGTGCAGGATTTTTTCCATAGGAAATATGAGTTGGGGGTCAAGCATCGCAACATCTAGGATTGCGAATTCTTCTTCCATAATGTCACGTTGAGGCTGTCCATGGGTGAAGAATGGGAAGTGTTCAGTCAGGAAGGGGCATTCAACAGGATGGTCAGGAAGGGGAGCAGGGAAGACAGGGATGTCATTGGTGACAAGAGGTGTGTCGGGTACAGAGGGTGCGAAGTCGTTGTTATTGAGTTCAAGAGACATGGTGATTGTTGGCTGTCTGGGAGATGGTGGTTAAAAGGATGGAGTTATTGGCATCGAAGAGACTTTTTGTAGTCTTGGAGAATTTCAGAAGCTGATTGAAGTTCTGCTTCAGGTAACCAGGAGTCTTCGTTGGCCGAGTATCCTTTCCAACAGATCAGGTATCTCCGTCGGGTGTTCGTTCCTTGATGACGGATTATCTTTTTGATTTCGTAATGTTCTTCATCATCAATAAGCTCTGGGGGTGGATTAGGGAAGTTTCTGCTGTATATGGTATTTTCTTTGTAAGGGGAGAGAAGGGAAGCATGGAACATATTGTGAATTTTCCACGTTTGTGGGAGTCGAAGTTTGAAGGTAACAGGAGAGAGTTGTTCCGTGATCAAGAAGGGTCCTTCTTGTTTTGGGGAGAATTTCAGGTTCAGAAGAAGCTGTTTCAGGTTTTGGGCTTCTAGCCACACTTTATCCCCTTTCTTCAATTGGACTACTCTTCCAAATGTTCGGGCTTTCATGACTTGTCTGGCTAAGTCGTGGGCAGCCAGGGCTTCCATTCTAGCCATATTCAGAAATTTCAGTCTTTCTTCCAGGGCAGGTATGGTGGATGAGGGAAAGGTAGAGGGGAGGGGTTGTGGTTCATATCCCATCATGAGATAGAATGGAGATTGGTGGGTGACAGAGTGGGGGCAGTGATTGTGAGCGAATTCAATGAACGGAATTAGTTCCGTCCATGAGGAGGGGTTGTTTCCACAAAAGATTTGAAGGTACATTTCAATTTCTTGGTTAACCCACTCTGTTTCTCCGTCGGATTGTGGGTGATAAGCCGTGGATAGAGATAGTTGATATCCTAGGAGTTTTCCCAGTTCTTTGGTGAAGGAGGATGCAAACTGAGGTCCATGATCAGATATTACTTTGTTGTATAGTCCGAATCTTTTGTAGATCTTTTGTAAGAAGAGTGCCGCAATTCCTGCAGCATCCACCATTTTCTTAGTTGGACATAGGATTACCCCCTTTGTAAGACCATGGTCGACCACGACCAGTAAACTATCAAAACTGTTGAACAGGAGAAGGTTGGTGATGAGGTCACAGGAAATGTTTTGGAAGGGTCTCATAGCTGTCGACGGTATGGGGATAAGTGGGGTTGCGGTAGGATGGGTGTTCGTTTTGTTTTGTTGGCAAATGGCACACCCTTCCACATATTTTCGTATGAATGTAGCTAGTCCCAGCCACCAGTATTCTTGGAAGACCAATTGTTGGGTTTTTAGGTTGCTGGGATGACCTGCGGTAGGGTGATCATGACATAGGGATACAATTTGTTTGCGAAGGTTAGGGGGAAGGTAGGTTCGATTTTGGTATGATAGGATACCATCATGGTAATGCCAATCTGAGAGTCGGGAGCAGAACTTTGCAGGGAGTTCTCCCGGAAGGAAGTGGAGAGCATTAAGGACTAGCGGGTCGGAGGAGGATGAGGAAGCAATTTTCTCTAGGAGTTCTTTGTCCATGAGGTTAACAAATACTTCGGGTGGTAGAAGTGTAATATTTTCGTTGTCCTTGTCTTCTTTTGGGAAATGATCTGGTCTTTGGGATAGGGCATCAGGTGCTCCCAGGAGTTTCCCAGCAACATGAGTGAAACGAAGGTCATATTCAGATAAATCCAAAAGCCATCGCGCTTGTCTTTGGTTGAGTTTTTGGGGTTGTCGGAAGTAGGTGAGGTTTTTATGGTCTGTGAAGACTTGGACTGGGTGTGGGGATCCTTGTAGATAGTGATGCCATGACTCGAGAGCTCTCATTACAGCTAAGAGTTCCCAGTTATATATGTCATAGTTCTGTTCTGCTGACCCGAAGGTTTGGGAAATGAAGGTGCAGGGTTGCCATTCTCCATTTTCATTGGTCTGTAGGAGGACTCCTCCCAATGCATATTTGGAGGCATCGGTAGCGACAGTGAATGGAGATGACAGGTTGGGCATCTGAAGTGTTGGTTCTTTGACAAAACATTCTTTGAGAAGGTCAAAGGACATTTGTGTTTTATTTGTCCAGGACCATGGATGATTTTTCTTCGTTAGATCAAGGAGGGGTTGTGCGATGTCGGAGTAATTTGGAATGAATCGTCGGTAGAAGTTGGCAAAACCAAGGAATGAGTGAACTTCTTGTACATTGGTTGGTGTAGGCCATTCCTTGATTCCCTTTACTTTTACAGGGTCCATGGCTACTTCTCCTGGTTGGATGATCATTTCTAAGTATTCTACTTGAGAGGTTGCGAAGGTGCATTTCTCCAGTTTTAGGCAGAGGTCCAATTCTTTCATCCATTGAAGGACTTTCTTTGTTCATTCTTCATGTTCTTTTGCGTTCTCTGAGAAGATTAAAAGATTGTCCATGTAGATGATTAGCCATCCTTTGGCTATCAGATCTCTGAAGGAGTCGTTCATAAACCTTTGGAAGGTAGGAGGGGAATTTGTTAGACCAAAGAACATTACTGTAGGTTCAAAAAGCCCTTTGTGCATAATGAAGGCAGCCTTCCATTGGTCTTCTTCTTTGATCTGGACATTGTTGTATCCCCATCGTATGTCAAACTTGGTGAATAATTTAGTGTCCTTTAGTTTATCAACGAGGTCGGAAATTAGGGGAAGGGGGTATGTGTCTCGGACAGTATGTTCGTTTAGGTATCTGTAGTCTTGACAGGGGTGTAGTCCACCGTCTTTTTTTTTCACAAAGAAAAAAGGAGACGCTTGTGGAGATTTCAAAGGTCTGATTTTCCCTGTACGAAGATTTTCTTCCACAAAATCGTCTGCAGCCTTGCATTCATCGGGGGATAACGGGTATAGTTTTCCTATTTTTGGGACAAAAGTATCATCAAGGTTTATGGCGTGGTCATACGGTCTGGTTGGGGGAACATGGTCGGTGGCTTCCTTCGTAAAGATAGAGGCATATTGGGCATATTCGGGAGGTAGGGAAGGTTTTGGTTTGGTCAGAGATGCTTCATGGGCTAAGGTGGTAGCGGTAGTTACTTTCCATACCATTCTTTCTAACGGTTGTGCAAGGAACCTCAGTCCTATTTTGATGATTCGGTTGATAGAATACTATCTAACCTCTTTTTCTGTACTTTCAGAGGGTAAATCTTTTCCTAAATAATGGCATACCCCTTCGATGGCTATCCCATCAAAGTTCCTGTGCTTTGGTGGGGGGGAAATTTTCTTGGAGAGTGAGATGTGGTGGTTAGTTTTGAGATACCCCACTCATCTTGCCATGTGGGATAAAGAGAGTTCGACGGATTTGTCAATTTTTTCTTGAAGCCAGACGATCCCTCTTTGCCAGTCTATGGTGGGGTTTGCCAATTGAAGCCAGGGGTGTCCTAATATGACATTTTCTTTTCCCACATTCATAACGTAGAACCGTATTCTTTGAGTGATATTTCCAATTTTGATGTATAAGATGGCAACTTCATTGCATGCGGTATTGTTGGTTCGATCCGTGTTTTGGATTAGGATTGGTTGTGGTGGTTTTTCCGTGGGTATCTTGTTCTGTTTTATGAAGTCTTTATCGATGCAACAGATTTGTGTGCCAGAATCGATGAGGGCTGTAGTGGTGACGACTTTTAATGTTTGTACTGAGGTGATAAGGTCAAGGGAGATATATAGAGAGTGGGGTTTGATTTTGGTTTGTGGTACAGTTACATGGTTTATGGAAGCTACTTGCGTCTCAAGTGGCTTCCTCATCAAAAATCCTGGTTGTAAGCTTTAACCACTTGTTCCCATGAGGTGGCTCCTTTCCTAAGGATTCTTCCCACCATGACTTCTTCTTCTACTTCTTCAATGGTGGCAGTAGTGTTGGCTACTTTCTTGGCAGGGGGTCGTTTTTCTGAGTGAGGGGGAATTGGGGGTGGTCCAGTACAGTTTTTGGCCATGTGGCCTTTTTGTCTGCATCGAAGGCATCGTCCTTCTTTAAAGCAATGTTGCCATTCTTCTGGGGTGAGTTTTGGGATGCGTTCTAGTTTGTCGACATCCATTGCATTGGGATCTTTTGGGGTTCACAGAGCATTTGGAGAGGTTTTTGTGGAGGGATGTCCTTTGGCTATTCCCATAGCCAACTTCTCTTGGTTCCACATTTTCACGGTCTTTTTGTACCAGGTGTTGGGGGTATCGGGGACAGTGTCGGTGGCATAAATTCTTTTCATAAGCCACGTAGGTATCCCTTGGCAGAAGTATCCGCAGACGGTGGGGTTATGGGCGGCATCTGATAGTTGCCCGTTGGCAACTCTCATTTTAAATTCGCTGATGTACTCCTCGAGTTGTTCTTCTCGCGTGATTTTGGTAGTGGCTAGCCATGTTCTGGCTTGTTCTTCAGCGTCTTGGGTGATGAATGAGGCTCTAAAATCCATTCGGAACTGAGCCATGGTTCCGAAGTTTGGTACAGCTCCCATGGTGGCAGCGACCATTCTAGCATCTGCTCATCTTAGGGCATTTCCTTCAGTGAGGTAGGAGAGGGCAAAGATTACTTGTTTTTCATCATCATTGTAGATGGCTCGATTGATGTGGAGATACCGAGCTATGGCATTGAGCCAGGATTCTCCTTTCTTGAGATCTCTGTCATAGTTAGTGGGGACTCTGATCCGGAGTTCGATGGGTCTAATGGGAATGTTTTGTCCTTGATTTCCCATAGGTAGATTGAAGATTCATCCTGTTTGGGCGACTGGGGTGGGGGATGGTGGCGTGGGAACTCTGGGGATTACTACTTGGTGGGCAAACTGGTGCACTAGTTGGGTAGCTTCTGTGTTTCTTTGGCGAAGTTCCTCTGCGGTGGGTAGGGTTTCTTCGGGGTCTAGGTATTCTAGGGGTTCTTCTTCCTCAAGGGGTGTGGGAGAGTTCAAGGGGGAGGTTTCGACTGGTGGGTTATGTCGAAATGTAGAGAAGATAGATGTTGGGATTCAAGGGCGTTGTTCTTTGGGAGGAATGGTGGTAGAGTTGCTGCAGCAAAGGCAGACTCATTTTAAGAGGAAGCTAGTTCTTTTGTTATGCTTGGACCGGGTAGGTACGAGTGTAGACTCAAGCTACAAAGATCGACTACAAGTCTTTGGGACAAGTAGCAGAGAGACTAAGGGTGAAGCGTAGAGACTGCTTGGAAGAGATCCGAGCGAGTGGTCAAGCCAATGAGGGTTGGATTGAGTAGAACTAGCTTAGATATACAAGTACATGGAGAACCCTAGTTATAGGGTATGGAATGGTGCACAGACCATGTCTGTGTATAGTACATCATATCATAAAAGGAAAGCCAAGATCAAGTGTAGTGGTACAAAAGAAAAGAACAAGAGTGACCATATATAGTGGTGAGTGAGGAAGAAGAAGAATCGTAACACCCCTCATACCTAGAGCAACCTTCACACCTATTGTAGACTCAGCACCCCCCAGCCCAACTGTAAACCTCATCCCAGAGGCCCTTGTCCCAGAAACCCATGCCTTAGAACCCCCTACCCCAGAACCCCTTGCCTCAGAACCCCTTGCCCTAGAAGCCCTTGCCCCAGAAGCCCCTGCACCATAAGCCCCCACACCCAGACCCCTTATCCCAGTACCTCCATCCTTCATGCCACTGAACTTAGAGCTGCTCTCCCCACAGACTTCAATGGGAAACCAGAAGATATCACAAGGTGGACACTAGCCATGGAAGACTACTTTGACCTTAATGACAGCATGTACAATACCAACAAGAAGAAAATCTACACCATACTCAACAAACTCACCTGTGGCAATGGAGCTAAAGTTGCAGAAAGATGGTACACCTATATGAAGGATCAGAACATTGTAAGACAACAAAAATATATCTTATAGCTACTCCAAGGGAGAGCCTAATGCAAGCAGGTGAAAGAAAGAAGAAGGGGTGAGTGATCGTCCCAAAGGGTTCCAACTCAATCTGCTCAATGGGAGTGGTCTAGACAAGAGAGAACACTGAGAACTAAGTCTTCCGAGTGAAGACTGTCCATCCAAATGAAAAGAAAGTGAGTCTGAGTGACTCTGAGTACAACTGCATGGAAATAGGGGCCTCCAGACTGGACGAAGTACCAGCCAGGCAGAAAACAATATGAAAAACAATATATGAAAGACCTACTGTGGTCACTTACTGTTGAGCTTCCCCAGACACTCACTGGTGGTCTCTTCTGAAGGGGGAAAACTTTTTTTTTAGATAGTCCATACATAGTTTTTATAGTCTGGGCATATCCAAGACTGTATGGAATAGAAATATGAAAAAGGATAAAAGAAGGGTAGCTACAGTGTCTGGAACCTGAGGTGACTGTGCCCATGTCTAAATAACATGCTGGCTACCTGCCATGCATGATACAACAGTCTGGAAATAAAATTGTCGACCTGAGCAAATCAGCATGCATGGCTGCACAATAGCGACTACTGACCCTTGGGTGGACCTACTCAACTACTCTAAATGCTCGGCACTGGGCCAGACTTGCCTGCACTCACCTACTAACTTGAATAAAATGCATATCTGAACTGAAGACTTACTCAGGTGAATCCTAAACACTCAGGCCATACTTGGCCAATGAATCTTGACCAACACGACTTACGTGGGCATGACACTGTGGGTTCGGGGCATCACTGAGCTCAACTAGAGACCTGTGGGTGAAAAATTGGAGAAGAGGGACTTGTAACCATAGAGAGCTCCTTGCTCCTACAATGTTCCAGATGTAGAAAAAACCATGGCCAACTTTGTCAAGGACCTTGAAACAACCATCTTCCCCTTTGATCTTAAGGCCAAAGCCTACCAACAAATCAGAAAACTTTGCCAAACCCCTTTCAAGTTGGAGGATGGAACTTGGAATGATGGGTTCCAACAATATATCACCATCTTCCAAAACCTTGCAGCTAAAGCTGAGACCTTAGACAAGGCCACCCTAATAGACCACTGTAAGACAACAAAAATATATCTTGCAGCTACTCCAAGGGAGAGCCTAATGCAAGCAGGTGAAAGAAAGAAGAAGGGGCGAGTGATCATCCCAAAGGGTTCCAACTCAATCTGCTCAATGGGAGTGGTCTAGACAAGGGAGAACACTAAGAGCTAAGTCTTCTAAGTGAAGACTGCCCAACCTGAACAAAATATGATGAGTCCAAGTGACTCCAAGTGCAACTGCACAGAAATAGGGGCCTCCAGACTGGACAAAGTACCAGCCAGGCAGAAAACAATATGAAAAACGATACACAAAAGACCTACAGTGGTCACTTACTGTTGAGCTTCCCCAGACACTCACTGGTGGTCTCTTCTGAAGGGGAAAACTTCTATTAGGTAGTCTGTACATAGTTTTTATAGTCTGGGCATACCCAAGACTGTCAACAAAGAAAAACTAACAAAACACTAGCCGCATGCGCTGGGCATTGAAGCGGCACTGTCTAGCATGTATATATGAAAAGATCCGACCCTAATATCAAGGGTCCGAGGGTGCAAATGTACCCGACCACTCTGTGGGTCTAGGTCCGAGTCAGGGGCACCAAAACAAAGTGCAATGAAAGGGAATGCAGTAAAACTGGTCGGACTAAGTGCAAATGGGTGAAAGGAGGTAAAACAAACTGTTTCCTATCAACAGAACCATCCAGTTTGATGTTCTGGGCTGATACCATCAGATCCAGTCGACCAGACTAGGCCAGACAGCTTGAACAGACTTGGACTTGCTCAGCTTGGCTTAGTGCTTCATGCAGCAGACACCAGGCAACCTAGAACACTGGAAATCATGCAAAATGGTACTTACAACTGTAGTGAGCTTCTGGCTCCTACACCACCTTGGCATAGGGATGGACAACCAGATCACTACCATGATCTTATCTATGTCCCCTGTTCCCGAAACTGTAGAAGCATGGATCAAACAGGCTAAGACCTTCCATACCCAAAAGGAATGCATTTTTGGCCTCTGAGCTAGAAGGGGAACCCCCTCCTCCTACAATGACCGACCCACCAAAGACCCCAATGCTATGGATGTTAATGCTATCACCCTTCACAAACTCACCCCCCTAGAATGAGCTAAATGCATTTGAGAAGAACTTTGCTTCAGATGCCAAAAGAAGGGACATAACACCCAGCAGTGCACCAAATACACAAACACTTCATCCAAGGAAACCCCCAGATCTCAGAAAATACACAACACAGAAACTTCATCTCAGAAAGCCCCCACTATAGCACCAACCCCTCATACCCCTTCTGCCATAGAAACTTACATAGCTTCCCTGAAAACTCAAGGAAAGTCAGAACAGAAGGTACTTCAGACCCTGAAGATGTGCTTTGAAGAACCGATGGAGAAGATAGCAGTAACCCTCACCAATGACTTGGATTTTTAAAACCAGAAGTAACCTTGGTGTTTACTTCTGTAGATCTTGCCCATGTAATCACCACTCTTTCCAATAAAAGGACTCTTTGTATCCCCATAAGACTCAAAGCTGGACAAGAAATTGTTGAAACCACCACACTCATCAATTGTGGAGCCACTGGTAACTTCATTGATATCAGCCTCCTCACCCTTGCCAATTTTCCCCTGAAATGACTCACATGGCCTATAACTGCTCACAATGTAGATGAAACCACCAATGCCAAAGGAACCATCCTCTGCAAGGCCAAGACACATCTTCTATTCCCAGGACATAAGGAAGAAGCTGAACTCATGGTCCATAGCCTAGGACAATGCCAAATAATCCTGGGGATGCCTTGGTTGAAGAAATGGAACCCCAAGATCAACTGGAACTCCCACTTGATTATTCTTTCATGAAGACCCCACATCTCCACTGATCCCAATTTGTCTTTCCAACACTACCTACTTCATTGGCTAGGATTAGATGAAGACCAAGAAACCGCTCTCTGTCTGGCCTATAGATTCCCAGAGGATGTTGAGTTTCTTCATGAGTACCTCCCTCCCAGATACAATACCAAATCCATCAGCAAGATCACCATTGCAACTAAGCTGGCTCAAGCTGAAAACCCCAAGGAAGTAACTATCCTGGGATGGTGCAAGGACTTTGAGGATGTCTTCTCCAAATCCACTCATAACAAACTTCCTCCTCATCAACCTTATGATCATGTCATCGAACTCAAACCCTCATTCATCCCTAAGATCACCAAAGTTTACCCATTGAACCCTGCTGAGAAGGAAGCATGTAAAAGCTTCATAGAAGAACACTTGAAGATGGGAAGAATTAAACCTTCAACCTCCCCTCAAGCCTCACCATTTTTCTTTGTACCCAAGAAGGATGGTTCCCTGTGCCCATGTCAAGACTATAGATACCTCAACTCCCATACCATTCACAACACCTACCCTTTACCCCTAATCTCTGAACTTATTGATGACATGAAGGACATTACATGGTTCACCAAATTCAACATCCGATGGGGCTACAACAACATCCACCTGCAAGAGAAAGACCAATGGAAAGTGGCATTCATCACCCCACTAGGATTATTCGAACCCACAGTCATGTTCTTCAGATTCAACAATGCACCCCCTACCTTTCAGTCCTTCATGAACCATATCTTTGCCAATATGATCTCAGAACAATGGTTAAAGGTCTACATGGATGACATAGGCATCCACACCAATGGAGACATCAACCTCCATCACAAGAGAACCCACAGAGTACTCTCCAGGCTCAGGGAACATGGCTTGTCCCTAAAACTCACCAAATGCCTCTTTGACGCCAAACATATGAAATTCCTAGAAATGATCATTGAATAGGGAAAAGTCAAAATGGATCCCACAAAACTAGAGGCAATTAAAACATGGAACCCTCCCACCAATGTCAAAGGAGTCCATTTTTTTCTAGAATTTGTGAATTTCTATCACAAATACATCCCCAACTTCTCTAACATTGTCACCCCACTGAACCTCCTGACCAGGAAGAACAAACCTTGGGCATGGACCCCCCTCCAACAACATGCCTTTGTATACCTCAAGAATACCTTCTCCAATGCCCCAGTACTCCACATGCTGGACATCTCTCACCCATTCACCCTCATGACTGACACATCACTTTTGGTAGCAGGCACAGTTCTCATGCAACACGACAGTAATGGTGACCTTCACCCCTGCACCTATTTCTCATGAACCTTTATCTTGGTGGAATGAAACTATGACATCTACAACAGAGAACTACTTGTAGTCATCCTAGCATTAGAAGAATGGCAACAATACCTCCTAGGAACTCCTCACTCTGTCACCATCCTCATAGATCACAAAAACCTGTCCTATCTCAAAGACCCCCAGAAGCTGTCTTGATGACAAGCTTGCTGGTCCCTATTCCTTCAAGATTTCCCTATCCTATGACAGATAATCCTGGGGACCAAAATGGGCCCAGCAGACATGCTTTCCCAAAAGGAGGAAGTGAACACTACTCATAACAATACCAACACTCCCATATGCCCTGAACCAGCCATCATCAATGCCCTTGACCTCACTCTTGCTCACCACATCCAAAACTCCTCCACCTCTGACCCTCTAGTGCTGAATGCCATCAAAAACCTTCATAATGGAGACCCACTATTCCACAGATCCAAATTCACTGACTGGTCATACACTGATGGACACCTTTATTACAAAAATTGCATGTACATTCCCCCTTCTGAATGCTCCACAATCCTACACTCCCTCCATGAATTCCCCACCTCAGGACACACAG
>JBBPTY010000942.1:0-12397 GCA_038094335.1 Tylopilus aff. striatulus | reverse complement strand
TTGTGGCAGTGGCTTCTTTTACCTACTTTACCCTTTTAAGTCTCGGGTATGCCCAGACTATAAAGCATTGTATATTGGCCTGGGAATTTTATCATCGAAGAACTCAGAAGCACACCAGAAGGTGCCACATGTACAAGGAGAGTCATCCACCCTTCAGCATTCGTTAGCCCTACTGTTCCAGATCTTTTGCAGGTTGGAACCCCGTTTCTGCTTCTTTTCAGGTCCGGAATTTGAGAAGGACCAACTTTCCCGCGCCTGGGGTGCTCTCGAAACTACTCCCTCTGCCCTCGACCCCGTTGGAATCCCTTGGGACGACACTCTCGCCCCACCTTCTAGCAGTCCCTAGGTCACCTCCTACTGGACATCACCCCACAAGATATTAGTTTCTCACAGTGCCCATGACAATGACAATGATGAGGGCATCGGGGCGCAGTGGTATGTCCACCACCGCGATGACGATGACGATGCGGACCAGGACATGCAATGGCACGCCTATGACGACGAGGGCGATCGAGGCACAGCGGTACGTCCATCACTGCGATGACGACGACGACGCGGGTGACACACAATGGCATGCCCACCACCACCACCATCACCACGATGAGGACGATGGGAGCACAAGGGTAAGTCCACCACTTCGATGATGACGACAACGAGGGCAAGGACACGCAACTGCGTGCCCACCACCGCAGTGAGGACGACGACTCGGGTCATGGCAGCATAGCAGTATGCCTACCACCGCAGCGAGGATGATGAGGGTGGGGGCAGTGCGACAACGATAGGGTGATGGAGGTGAATGGTATATTATCCTTATGTATCTGTAGTATGTGAACAAGTACAGTAAATACTACTCGGACGGAGTGTAACAGCATTGGACAGACCGCCAGCTTTTTGGAAAAAAAAAGACATGTTCCTGGAGAAACTGTGACTGTCTAGCCTGGACTATGACTAACTGTGGACCCTGTCGACATCTGGAGTCTCGGCTAACAGAAAAGGTCAGTTTGCTGATGTTCAACTTAGGTAATTTGGAGTTTCACAAACTGAAGTTCATCAATTCAGACTTTCGACTTAGGTAATTTGGAGTTTCACAATCCAAAGTTCAGATGTTCGACTTAAGTAATCTGGAGTTTTGCAAACCGAGGTTTGTCAAAACAGTGTCTGAAGTCTGACTATTGGAGATTTTCCAAATGGAGTAGGTGGATCGAGTGTGGTTGTCTGGCTTTCCATACCCCCTGGTTAAGATAAAAGGTCCACCTTTTTAATCTCTTATACCTTGTCTTACAAGTTCATCCTCATCTTCATTGCCAGTGATGTCATTGCTCCTAGTAAGATGGGGAGGGATGTAATTCCCAGGAAGGTCCTCTCTGAACGGGTAATCAGGAGATGGAGTTCTAACCACGTATGCTGTGTCTTGTTGATCCAGATAGAGATGGTAAGGGACATCTTCATTTCTATCAAGCATCTCTTGTATCCTAAGAGCATGTTGTTGGACCATATGCTCTGCCATTTCCCAAAGACCTTGGATGGTCAAACATCTTAATTCGATAGGGTTGATATGAGGTTCAACTTCATCAGGAGTAGAATGATATGAAGGTGGTGGGGTAGGAGAACAAGGGATTTGTGGGGTTGGAGAACAAGGGACTGGTGAAAGAGGATGTAAGATATCAAGGGGTAATCGCGTAATGGGGGCAACAGGGGAATATTGAGGTGAACCAGGTTGGGATAGGACATTCTCTGATGTTGTCTCTTCAGGGTTGGATAGAGACCCCCAAAGTATGGGCCCAGGATTAGGGATAGGGTTTTCTGAGGCAGGTGTGGTCGCACAGGTGGTTGCTCCAGAGAGATGGATATGATCCATGGGTGGTATCATTCAGGGGAATGGGAAAGTGTTTACTGCTGTGTAACGAAACTGTCTGATCCCTTGAGGGTGTCCTCTTAGATAAGGATGATGACGAGGGTGGGGGGATGGAGGTGAATTAGAGGAATTTGAACTTGATGAGGAAAAGGAGGATGATCTTCAACCTGTGCAATAGGACCAACGAGGACGTTGCCTGCAATTTCCTAAGGTATGGCCGGGAGCCCATTGCCAACATGCGGGGCATCTATATCTCCTGCAATGAGATTGATCATGACTGGTACGATGACAATGTAAACATGCAGCCCAATAGCAGTAATGGTACTCAGGGAGAGGAGGGTTATCTTGGTTTACAAAGTCATTCATGGATAGGTCAAGGGGTTCTTCTGTGATCAATCCTTGAGCTAGAGATTGATTAGAGGTTCTCATATCTCTAAGCACTGCATCTACAGCAGATAGGGCATCCTTGAAGTGAAGTTGGGCCATCAACATCAGGAGTTGTTGATGGACCTGAAGATTGGTGGTTTGCATGAGGGTGAGGGCAGGAAGGATATCCGGTTCATTAGATAAAAGACCAGTGAGGAACAGGAGGTGATTGCATATGGCCATGTGGTTAGTATATAACTTGATGAGGGTGGCAAAGATGGACAATGGATCAAGAATCTTTTCCATGGGGAAGATGAGGCGGTGATCCAACATGGTGGTGTCTAGGATTGTGAATTCTTCCTTAGTGGTTTTGCATTGGGGTTGGCCATGGGTAAAGAAAGGGAATCGGTTAACAGGGAATGGTTGTTTGGCAGGATGTTCTGGGAGAGGTGCAGGAAAGAATGGGATTTCATTTGTAGAGGGGTTTTCTATAGGGGTAGAAGGAGCAAAGTTGTTGTTGTTGAGTTCAAAGGACATCATGAGTGTTGGTATCCAGGTGATGGTGGTCAAGAGGATGGGGATTTATTGACGTTGAAGAGATTTCTTATACCCTAGAAGGATTTCTGAAGCTGATTGAAGCTCTGACTTGGATAGCCAGGAGTCTTCATTAGTCAAGTATCCTTTCCATCAGATTAGGTACTTCTGTCAGATTCCCATTCCTTGATGACGAATTATCTTTTCAATTTCATAATGTTCTTTGTCATCAATTAGGTCTGGAGGTGGGTTAGGAAAATTTTTGCTGTGTATGGGATTCTCTTTGTAAGGGGAGAGAAGGGAAGCATGGAACATGTTATGGATTTTCCATGATTATGAGAGTTGGAGTTTAAAGGTAACAGGGGAGAGTTGTTCTGTGATCAAGAAGGGTCCTTCTCTTTTCAGGGAGAATTTTGTGTTTGGGAGAAGTCATTTCAGGTTTTGGGCTTCTAACCACACTTTATCTCCTTTTTTCAGTTGAACTATTTTTCCAAATGTTCAGGCTTTCATAACTTGTTGGACTAAGTCATGTGCTGCTAGTGCTTCAGTTCATCCAGCATTGAGGAATTTGAGTCATTCTTCAAGAGCAGGTAAGGTGGATGAAGGGAATATAGAGGGAAGTGGACGTGGTTCATATCCCATCATGAGGTAGAATGGTGATTGGTGAGTAATGGAGTGGGGTTGATGATTGTGGGCAAATTCTGCAAAGGGTATTAAGTCGGTCCAAAAAGACAGGTTTGTTCCACAGAAGATTTGAAGGTAGGTTTCTATTTCTTGGTTTACTCTTTCAGTTTCTCTGTCCAATTGGGGATGGTAGGCAGTGGAAAGGGAGAGTTGATATCCAAGGAGTTTTCCTAGTTCTTTGGCAAACAAGGATGTGAATTGGGGTCCTCTATTGGATATTACTTTGTCATACAATCCAAACCTTTTATAGACTTTTTGTAGGAAGAGTGCTGTGATTCCAGATGTGTCAACAGTTTTCTTAGTTGGGCATAGTATTACCCCCTTTGTAAGCCCATGGTCAACCATGACCAGTAGACTATCAAAACTGTTGGATAAAGGAAGGTCCATGATGAGATCACAAAAGATGTTCTGGAAGGGTTTTGTGGCCATTGACAGGATGGGGATGAGGGGGGTAGTGGTAGGGTGAGTGTTTGTTTTATTTTGTTGACAAACAGCACATCCTTCAACGTATTTTCATACAAAGGTCGCTAGTCCTGGCCACCAGTATTCTTGTGCAACTAGTTGTCTGGTTTTTAGGTTGCCTGGATGACTGGTAGTAGGATGATCGTGGCACGATGATACCACTTGTTTATGGAGGTCGGGAGGGAGGTATGTTCTGTTCTGGAATGATAGGATCCCATTATTGTATTGCCAATCCAAGAGTCGGGTATGGATTTTAGCAGGAAGTTCTCCTGGTAGTGTGTGGAGAGCATTGAGGACTAGGGGATCGGAGGAGGATGATGATGCGATCTTTTCTAGGAGTTCTTTGTTGATGAGATTTACGAACACTTCTGGTGGAAGGAGGGTGACATTTTCATTGTCATTGTCTTCTTTAGGGAAGTGATCAGGTCTTCGGGACAATGTGTCAGGTGCTCCTAAAAGTTTTCCTGTGACATGGATGAACCGAAGGTCGTATTCTGATAAGTCAAGAAGCCATCGGGCTTGTCTCCTGTTGAGTTTCTGAGGTTGTCAGAAATAGGTGAGGTTTTTATGGTCAGTGAAAACCTGGACAGAATGAGGAGATCCTTGTAGGTAATGGTGCCAAGATTTGAGTGCTCTCATGATGGCTAAGAGTTCTCTGTTGTATATGTCATAGTTTCGCTCAGCCGCTCTGAACATTTGGGATATGAAGGCACAAGGTTGCCATTCTCCATTTTTGTTTGTTTGAAGAAGAACTCCTCCTGAGGTGTATTTGGAGGTGTCAGTGGCAACAGCAAAAGGTGAAGAAAGGTTTGGCATTTGTAGGGTTGGTTCTTTGACAAAGCATTCTTTAAGGAGGTCGAAGGACATTTGGGTTTTGTTGGTCCAGGACCATGGGTGGTTTTTCTTTGTAAGGTCAAGGAGGGGTCTTGCAATGTCTGAATAATTGGGAATGAATTGTCGATAGAAGTTGGTGAAGCCAAGGAATGAGTGAACTTCTTGTACATTGGTGGGGATTGGCCAGTCTTTGATTCCTTTCACTTTTACTGGGTCCATGGCAATTTCTCCTGGTTTGATGATCATTCTGAGGTATTCCACTTGTTTGGAAGCAAAGGTGCATTTTTCCAACTTCAAACATAGGTCTAACTCTTTCATTTGTTGGAGGACCTTTTTTGTCTGTTCTTCATATTCCTTGGCATTGTTAGAGAATATTAGGAGATCATCCATGTATATGATTAACCATCCTTCAGTGATGAGGTTCCTGAAGGAGTTATTCATAAACCGTTGGAATGTGGGAGGGGAATTCGTGAGGTCAAAGAACATGACTGTTGGTTCGAATAGCCCTTTGTGAGTGATGAACGCTACCTTCCATTGGTCTCCTTCCTTGATACAGACATTGTTGTATTCCCATCGTACGTTAAATTTGGTGAATAATTTGGCATCTTTTAATTTGTCGACAAGGTTGGAGATGAGTGGAAGGGGATAGGCATCATGGATGGTGTGTTTGTTTAGATATCTGTAGTCTTGGCATGGATGGAGTCCTCTGTCTTTTTTTTTTACAAAGAAAAAGGGAGATGCTTGTGGAGATTTGGAGGGTCTGATCTTTCCAGTCTGAAGGTTTTCTTCTACAAAATTTTCTGCTGCTTTATGTTTATCTGGGGATAGAGGGTATAACTTTCCTATTTTTGGGACAAAGGTTTCATCTAGGTTTATGGCATGGTCATATGGTCTGGTTGGGGGAATATGATCTGTAGTTTCTTTGGTGAAGATAGAAGCATATGCAGAGTATTCAGGGGGTAGAACAGGTTTTGGCTTGGTTAGGGACGCTTCTTGGGCCAGTGAGGTGGAAGTTGTTATTTTTCATACTAGTTTTTCTAGGGGTTGAGCAAGGAATCTTGGTCCTACTTTGGTTACTCGATTGATAGAGTATTGTTTAACCTCTTTCTCTGTGCTTTTGGCAGGTAGATCTTTGCCTAGGTATCAACATACCCCTTCGATTGCTATTCCATCAAAGTTTCTATGTTTGGGTGGTGGTGCCAATTTTTTTGTTAGGAGAGTATGGTTATTCGTTTTAAGGTATCCTGCTCATCTGGCCATATGTGACAATGATAGTTCAACCGATTTGTCAAGTCTTTCTTGTAGTTGTATTGTTCCTCGTTGCCAGTCTATGATTGGGTTTGCAGCTTGGAGCCAGGGGTGTCCTAGGATGACGTTTTCTTTCCCAGCATTCATAACATAGAATCGAATTCTCTGGGTAATTTCTCCAATCTTTACATAGAGGGTAACCACTTCATTGCATGAAGTGTTGTTGGATCAGTCCATGTTTCGGATGAGGATGGGTTGGAGAGGTTTTTGGTGGGAATTTTGTTTTTCTTGACAAAATTTCTGTCAATGCAACAGATTTGGACTCCTGAATCAATAAGAGCAGTGGTTGTGATGACTTTTAGTGTTTGTACCAAGGTGATGAGATCAAGAGAGATGTACAAGGAATGGGGTTTTATTTCAGTTTGTGGTACTGTTACATGGAGTATGGAAGCTACTTGTATCGTTAGTGGCTTCCTTGTCAAAAATCCTGATCATAGGTTTTCACGATTTGTTCCCAAGAAGTGGCCCCTTTCTGAAGGATCCTTCCTATGGTTACTTCCTTTTCTACTTCTTCAATAGTAGCCATGGTGGCTGCTACTTTCTTTGCAGGAGGCCATTTGTCAGATTGAGGAGGAATGGGGGGTGGTCCTGTGCAATTCTTGGCCATGTGACCCTTTTGCCTACATCTGAGACATCTTCCTTCTTTGAAGCAACATTGTCGTTCTTCAGGGGTAAGCTTTTGGATGCGTTCAACTTTATCTACATCCATAGCATTAGGGTCCTTCTGTGTATATCATGGGGAGTTTAGATTGGAGGGACTTGTTCGTTTAATTCTGGTATGATGTTCTCCTGCAATGATTTCGGCAAAGTCTTCTAACTCTGCGAATGTTCTTGCAGAGGTGTACCATTCATCTGGAGTTTTAGGGAGTCCTCCGCTAGTGATGATTTGCTTCATTAGCCAGATAGGTAGGCCGGCTCTGTAGTATTCCATGATAGTGTCATTGTGGGCTTTGTCAGAGAGTTTGGCTTGTAGCACCATTAGTTCAAACTGATTGGTGTATTCATCCAATTGATTGATGTGGTCAATGCGGGTGTGGGAAAGCCAAGTGTTAGCTTTTTGCTTGGTGTCATGAGTGAGGAACTTCTTTCAGAATGTGGTTTGGAACTTGGCATAGGTTCCCCAGTCATCTTTGGCTAGGGCTATATTCATTTGAGCATCTGCCCAAATTCTGGCCATTCCTTCTGTGATGTTGGAGTATGTGAAGATCACTCTTTGATCTTCTGTGTTGTAGACTGCTAGGTTTGCTGCCAGATATGTGGAGATCCGGTTCAACCAAGATTCTGCTTTGGTGGCATCTCCATTGAAGCTGGGGATATTTCCCATGGATGCAATGGCTTTCAAGGGGGTAGTCATAGTGTGAATGGGTTGTGCTAGGGGAGGTTGGGGTCTGGGTTGTGGGGGAAGTTGGAAGATTTGGCTGGATTGGGCTATTGGAGTAGGGGAGGGAGGTGTTGGTATTCTGGGGATTGTTGCTTGGTGAGCAAGTCAGTGGGCAAGCATTAAAGCATCGTCTTGTCTCTGGGACAATTCTTCTACTGTGGGTAATGCTTCTTCGGTGTCTAGGTATTCAAGAGGTTCTTCCTCTGTGGGCGGGGAGTTGGAGGGTGTTGTGGGAAGGGGAGGGTTGTCTCTGTACTGGGCAAATATGGATCGGGGAACAGGTGGTTATTGTTCTTTGGGAGGAATGGTGGTAGAGTTGCTGCAACGAAGGCAGACTCGATTACATTGGAAGCTAGTTCTTTTGTTATGCTTGGACCAGGTAGGTATGAGTGTAGACTCAAACTATTAGGGTCGACTACTAGTCAAGGGAGACGAGTAGTGGAGAGAGACTAGGAGTGAAGCGTAGAGACTGCTTGGAAGAGATCTGAGCAAGTGGTCAAGCCAATGTGATTGGATTGAGTAGAACTAGCTTGAGAATACAAGTACATAGAGAACCCTTTATATAGGGTATGGAGTGATGCACAGACCATGTCTGTGTATGGTACACAGATCCAAAGAGGTAAGCCAAGAATAAGTGTGGTGAGACAATAGAAGAGAACAAGGGTGACTAAATATGGTAGCTGTGGCAATGGAGTCGGGAGAATTGTAACACATGCCGGACAGATCACTGATCCCTCAACTATTGGCTACTAGTTCCATAAAAGAAGGTGTAGACCATGTAATTGTGACAAGGCAATCAGCACAGGCAACACCAACCCCCAACAAAGGACAGGATGGACCTCCCCATATGACTGCCAGCTTATTGGGGACTGTATACCAAGACATGCAGGCCATTTTGGAGATAGAAGTGGAGGCATTTGCATTGGCTGAGTTACAGGACAAAGAAGAACTAACACTCAGGACATCAAGTGAGGAGTTCCAGCCACTTGGCACAGGCATGGGCACTGTTCCAGGCAGACAAGGTGGTGAAGGATAAAGGGAAACATCAGTTTGATGGCATACAGGTACCACTGCACAAGAAACCTGAAACTCAGTCAGCACCAGTTGTTGAAGAACTAGTCTCACTGGCTGTTCAAGCAACCTCAGGTGCCTTAGGCTCAGCCTCTGCTTCATCATCAGCTCCCCCACAGCATGTTCCACAGCAGATGACACCTAATACTACCCCTGCTTGTACCTCAGGTGATGCACCTCCCTGAGTCAACCAAGGTTTCCAGAATACACTCCCAACAAGTCAATATAAGTACTCATTTCCCTTGGAAGACAATTTGGCACCAAGAAGGGTGCTGGATAAAGTCCTAGGCATGACCATCCTGGTCCTGGTCAAGGATCTGTTTGCAGTCATGCCTGAATTTCGCAAACAACTCAGGGATCTGACAATGGTTAAAAGAGTAACTTTTGCAATGGCTAACCTTGCACAGGTCAATGAACTCTCAGTCAAGGACTGAGGAGCTATAGAATGAGAATATGGAGACTGCATTGCTCAAAATGAGGATGGTACAATTGTCGCCCACTACAGCATACCCCTTCAGGCTATCAAGGTGACAGTCAGCAAGTCTGGCTGGTCAGTAATGGCCATGCTAGATTCAGGCTCAGAGATCATCACAATGCCAAGCACATCTGGGAAAGACTTGGGCTGCCATTGTGGTCTGACCACACAATGAAGATGTTGTTGGTGAATACCATGGTTGACTCTATCATAGGGGTCTTAGAGAACCTAGTGATTAACCTCAGCACTGGCAAAATCATGGTACAGGTACAGATACTGGCAAAGGCCAACTTCAATTTATTACTTGGTTGTCCTTTCCATTGTTTAATGAGTGCTAACATGGAAGACTTTCCAAATGGTTCACAGACAATCATGCTTTGTGACCCAAACACCAGGAAGCAGTATATGCTGCCAACCTGTTTGTGGACCAAGGGTTGCCTGCACTGCCATGAATGAAAGCAGTGTAACAGCCATCAAGCCATCTTCGAGCAGGGTTTTTAGATATTGATGATCTGCCTAATGGCAGGGGAGAGTCTATCCTCTATTCTTGTATACCTGGTTCACATATTTATCTTGGTTCCTTATCACATTCAGTGCTTACTTACACTCAGTTACTGCCCCTTTTGATTGGGCTGATTCCTCCTTTGTCAGACTATACATTTCTCTTGTCTACTCAGTCTATGTTCAACTTGGATGCCATTGAGGTGCTGACAAGTATTTATTCTTATGATATGGTTTCATATTCACTAGTTTACAAACCTGTGGCTAAAAAGATCTGACCAGTAGCAGCACTGGTAGAAGAGAAATATCATATTGTATGAACTTTGCTGAGCAATCCATTGGCTGAATTAAAGCCTTTACCTGACTTTCCCCCTGATTTCATTCCAGGCACTCATTTTACCCAGGAGTGTGCTGATAATTTAGATCTCGATCCTGTGAACTGGTTATGGCCAGAAGAAGTAAAGTTGGTTCATTGGTTGGTTAGGGAGCACAAGGACACCTTTGCTTGGGTACCAACTGAGTGAGGCCAGTTAGATGAGAAGTATTTCCTGGTGGTCAAGATCCTGACCATCTCACACACTCCTTGGATGCTCAAGAACATACCAGTTTCCCTGTCTATGTGGGCTGACACTATTCAGATTATCAAGGACTGCATTGCATTAGGCATATATGAGCCCTCAACTGCTGCCTACCAGTCCCGATGGTTCTGTGTGCTGAAGCAGGATGGGAAGTCACTTTGGCTTGTCCATGACCTGCAGCCGCTCAACATGGTCACCATCCGAGATTCATCTACCCCCCCCTTTGTTGAACATTTTGCAGAATCCTTCACAGGTTACACCGTCTATGGCATGATGGATCTATTCATGGGCTATGATCAACACCCTCTACACCCTGATTCCCAAGATTTAACAACTTTCAACAGTCCTATGGGGTCACACTGGCTCACCACCATGCTGATGGGCTACACAAATACAGTACAGATATACCAAGCTGATATGGCATTCATTTTACAGGACAAGATCCCCTGGTTCACATACCCATTTATCAATGACCTTCCGGTTAAATTGGTCTCCACCTGATATCAGCATCCAGATGGTTCTTACAAGACCACTGAGGACAATCTGGGCATCCACTGCTTCATCTGGGAGCATTTACAGGTTGTACATCAGATTCTACAGCAGTTACAGAACATTGGTGCTACTGTGTCAGTGAAGAAATTTGTACTCACTGCATCCAATGCAACCATAATTGGTCACAAGTGCATGGCTGAGGGTTGGGTGCTGCATAAGGCAAAGGTGCAGAAGATACAGGATTGGCTGAACTGTGCCAATTTGACACAGGTCCAAGGATTCTTAGGTGTGTGCAGTGTTCTTCAAATTTTTATCAAAGATTTCACTTTCATTGCTTGGCCACTGGTCAATTTGACTCGAAAGGACATACCCTTCAAATGGGGTGAGCCTCAGTGGGTTGCAATGCAATTCCTTAAAGATGCCATTTGTTGCTCACTAGCCTTGTGCCACTTGGACTATGAGTCCAGGCACAAAGTCATTTTGACAGTCAACACTTCAGTCATCACTGTAGGCTTCATTCTCATGCAAGAAGGAGAAGATGGAAAATGCTACCTGAACTGGTTTGGCTCTATCAGCCTCACCAAGGTCAAGAGCCAATACTTATAGGCAAAACTTGAGCTGTATGGCTTGTTTTGCACCTTGTGAGTGGTTCAGATTTTTATCTTTGGGGTTGTAAACCTCATGGTTGAAGTAGATGCAAAGTATGTGAAAGGTATGATCAACAATCCCAATCTTCAGCCTAATGTAACCATCAATTGATGGATCACTGGCATCCTTTTATTTTCATTTTGTCTTGTTCATGTGCTGGCTATCCACCATATGGGTGTGGATGGTCTTTTGCATTGGCTGCTCTCAGGCAAGGACCTGCCCAAAGCTGATGATGTCAAGGATTGGCTTGACAATGTGTATTTGTTCTTGGTCTGTTTGCTTAATGACTGTATTCCTTTACCCAATCATTTGGTTCACACTTCTCAAGGTTTATTTGCATGCACTCATTGTTCTCCAATTGCTGTTTTGGCTCATTTGATTTTGAGCCCAACCAAGGATGCCTCGGGCACACAACCTGAAGTCTCAGACCCAGTTATTCCCTGATCCCCAAGGGCACTTGCTAAGAAGGCTCATGTTGCATGAATTCACAAGTTTTTGACTACCCACATACATCCCACTGACATTGTAGATCACAACTACCCAGCTTTTATTAATTCAGTGACTAGATTCTTCATTCTCAACAACTCACTTTACAGGCAAGAACTGCACAGCTGGCATCAGTTGGTGGTGCTGAGCAAGCGTTGGTTCAGGCTGATCAGAGAGGCTCATGATGACCTCAGGCACAAAGGTGTCTTTTCAGTCCAAACACACTTACTGTTGTGTTTCTGGTGGCCAATGTTGGTTGATGACATCAAATGGTATATTCAAATGTGTCACAAATGCCAGACCTGGCAGACAGAGAAAATGCACATCCTGCTGACTGTACCAGTTGTTGGTGGTCTATTTCACAAGGTGCACATTGACACAATGGTGATGCTGCCTCTGGGCAGTTACCAGTATATCATCCAGGCAAGATGTGCATTTTTGGCTTATCCTGAATGACATATGCTTCACTTGGAGAAGGCAGTTGGTTTGGCTACCTTCATTTTTGAAGATATTCTATGTCAATGGGACACTGTCGCTGAGTTAGTTACTGACAATGGTCCTGCATTTATACAGGCTCTAAATCTATTGGCAGACAGGTATGGCATCTGGCACATATGAATTTCCCCATACAACTCCCAAGTGAATGGGGTGGTTGAATGGCATCATTTTGATATCTGGGAGGCCATCATTAAAAGTTCCTGGGGAGGGGAGGTTCACTGGCT
>JBBPTY010000941.1:0-12416 GCA_038094335.1 Tylopilus aff. striatulus | reverse complement strand
ACAAGGAGGAGGGGAGTATTGAAAGGAATGGTTAAGGGTCATAGTCCATCATAAGATAGCACAGGAATTGGTGTGTGACAGAATGGGGGCAATGATTGTGTGCAAATTCTGCAAAAGGAATGTAATCTACCCAGGATGAGTTATTGGCTTCACAAAAGATCCAAAGATATGTTTCTATTTCCTGGTTGACCCATTCTATTTCACCATCCATCTGGGGATGGTAAGTGGTGGACAAGGAGAGTTTATATCTGAGAAGTTTCCTGAGTTCTTTGGCAAATATGGATGTGAATTGAGATCCTCTGTTAGAAATGATTTTATTGTAGAGTCCAAAACATTTGTATACTTTTTGTAGGAATAGTGCTACAATCCCTGCTGCATCTATGGATTTCTTAGTAGGGCATAGAATTACCCTCTTTGTAAGCCCATGGTCAACCACAACCAAAAGACTATCAAAACCCTAAGAGACAGGGAGATTGGTGATAAGGTCACAAGAGATGTTTTGGAAAGGGCAGGATGCAGAGGAGGGAATGGGAATTAGGGGTGTAGCAGTGGGGTGTGTGTTCATCTTGTTTTGTTAACAAATAGTGCAACCTTCAACATATTGCAAATGTTGCCAGTCCTGGTCACCAGTACTCTTGTGCCACCAATTGTCACATTTTAAGGTTACCTGGATGTCCAGCCATGGGATGATCATGGTGAAGAGCAACAATTTGTTTGTGTAGGTCAGGGGATAGGTAGATACAGTTTTGGAAGGAAAGAACTCCTTGAGAGAAATACCAGTCTGAAAGTCTAGATCTAAATTTAGCTGGTAATTCTCCTGGGAGGGTGTGCAAAGCATCAAGAACTAGAGGGTCTGAGAATGACCATGTGGTGATTTTCTGAAGAAGCTCTTTGTCAATGAGATTTACAAATACTTCAGAAGATAAGAGGGTG
This sequence comes from Tylopilus aff. striatulus, assembly GCA_038094335.1. Lineage (NCBI taxonomy): Eukaryota > Fungi > Basidiomycota > Agaricomycetes > Boletales > Boletaceae > Tylopilus > Tylopilus aff. striatulus. The sequence continues at coordinate 11,483 of JBBPTY010000941.1, read as the reverse complement.
ACATTGTCATTGTTAGTATCTTCTTTTGGAAAGTGATCTGGTTGTCAAGAGAGAGCATCAGGGGCTGTGAGAAGCTTTCCAACTACATGTGTAAAGTGAAGATCATATTCCAAGAAGTCTAAAAACCAACAAGCTTGTCATCTATTAAGTTTTTGGGGTTGTCTGAAGTGAGATTCTTGTGGTCTATAAAGACATGAATAGGATGAGGGGATCCTTGGAGATAATGATGCAAGGATTCTAAGGCTCTCATGACCACCAATAGTTCCCTGTTATAGATGTTGTAGTTTCATTTGACTGAACCAAACATCTGGGAGATAAATGTGCATGGTTGCCAGTCACCATTACTATTAGATTGTAGAAGTACACCTTCAGAGGCATATTTAGAGGCATCCGTGGCAATGGCAAAGGGGAAAGTAAGGTCAGGCATGTGGAGTGTGGGTTCTTTAATGAAGCATTCTTTGAGAAGGTCAAAGGACATTTGTATTTTCTCCATTTATAACCATGGGTGAGTTTTCTTGATTAGGTCGAGGAGGGGTTGAGTAATATTGAAATAATTGGAAATAAACCTTCTGTAGAAGTTGGCAAACCCTAGGAATGATTGCACTTCTTTGATGTTGGACAGTGTCAGCCATTCCTTGATGCCTTTAACTTTGACTGGGTCCATGGCAATTTCTCCCAGTTTGATGATTATACCCAGGTATTCTATCTGTTTTGTAGCAAAGGTACATTTCTTCAATTTGAGGCACAGGTCTAATTCTTTCATTCTTTGGAGAACTCATTTTGTTCATTCTTCATGTTCTTTGATGTTATTGGAGAAAATGAGGAGGTCATTCATATATATGATGAGCCACCTTTCAGCAATGAGGTCTTGGAAAGAGTTGTTCATGAACCTTTGAAAGGTAGGTGAAGAGTTGGTAAGGCTGAAGAACATGACTGTAGGTTTGAATAATCCTCTGTGAGTAATAAAGACTATCTTTCATTGGTCTCCTTCCTTTATCCAAATGTTGTTATACCCCCATTGAACATTAAACTTGGTGAAAAGTGTGGCTTCTTTTTACTTATCAATGAGATCTGAGATGAGGCATAGTGGGTATGCATTGTGAACAGTATGTTTGTTGAGATATCTGTAGTCTTGGCAAGGACAAAGGCCTTCAATTTTTTTTTTGACAAAGAAAAAGGGTGATGCTTGGGGTGATTGGAAAGGTTGAATTTTCCCCATATGTAAGTTCTCATCCACAAAATCATCTGCCACTTTCTTTTCTTCAGAAGAAAGGGGGTAGAGTTTCCTGATTTTTGAGACAAAGGTGTCATCCAAGTTAATAGCATGGTCATACAGTTGGCTGGGAGTTCTATTGTTTCCTTGGTGAAGATTGAGGTGAATTGTATATATTCAGATGGAAGGGTTGGCTTTGGTTTGATTCTTTGTGCTTCTTGAGCTAGGATAGTTGCTGTAGTCACTTTTTGGACTAGGGCTTCTGATGGTCATACAAGGAATCTGGGTCCCACTTTAATGACTCAGTTAATGGAGTATTGTTTGACTTCCTTCTGTGTGCTTTCTGCCAGGAGGTCTTTTCCCAGGTAACAGCAAATTCCTTTGATGGTGATTCCATTGAAGTTGCAATGTTTAGGAGGAGATGACATTTTCTTGGCAAGAGAGATCCTATTATTGGTTTTGAGGTATTCTGCTTGTTGGGCCATATGTGATAAGAAGAGTTCAACAGACTTGTCAATTTTTTTTTGTAGATGCACTGTTCCATGTTGCCAATCTATGACTGGGTTGGCAGATTGAAGCCAGGGATGTTCTAGAATAATGTTTTCTTTCCCAGCATTTATAACATAAAATCAGATTCTTTGGGTAATTTCTCTAATTTTAATGTAAAGAGAGGTAACTTTATTACAGGAGGTGTTGTTTGATCTGTTGGTATTTCAAATGATAATAGGTTGGGATGGTCATCCAGTAGGTATTTTGTTTCTTCTGACAAAGTCTTTGTTGATGCAACAAATTTGTGCTCCAGAGTCTATGAGGGCAGTGGTGGTGATGACTTTCAGGGTTTGTATTGAGGTGATGAGGTTGAGGGAAATATACAGGGAATGGGGTTTAGATTTGGCACTCAGTACAGTTACATGATTGATGAAAGCTACTTGCGTCATCAGTGGCTTCCTTTCTAAAAATCCTGACTATATGCTTCCACTACTTGTCCCCAGGAAGTAGCTCCTCCTTTCAGGATTCTTCCTATTGTGGCTTCTTCTTCTACTTCTTCAATGGTAGCAGATAATACTGCCACTTTCTTGGAAGGGGGTCTTAGATTGGATTGAGGGGGAATGGGAGGTGGTCCAGTACAGTTTTTTGCCATGTGTCCTTTTTGTCAGCATCAGAGACACTGTCCTTCTTTAAAACAATGTTATCTTTCTTCAGGGGTTAACTTGGGGATTCATTTGAGTTTATCTATGTCCATAGCATTTGGGTCTTTTGGGGTGCAACTGGGGGGAGGAATGTTTTTGGAAGGCCCTTGACCTCTAGCAATTCCCATTATGAGCTTTTCCTGATTCCATATCTTGACAGTCTTTTTATACCATGCATCAGGAGTGTCTGATATGGTGTCCATAGCATAGATACATTTCATCAGCCAGGTGGGGATTCCCCTTCAGAAATATCTGCAGATGGCAGGGTTATGGGCTGCATTAGTCATTTGTGTGTTAGTGATTCTTATTTTGAATTCACTAATATATTCTTCCAACTACTCTCCTTTTGTGATCTTGGTGTTTGCAAGCCAATCTCTGGCTTGTTCTTTGGTGTTGTAGAACAATGAAAATATATCTTATGGCTGACCTCAACTGAGCACCTTAGTGCAAGCAGGGAAGAAAAAGAGAAGAAGGGGTGAGTGATCATTTCAAAGGTTTTCAACTGAGTTATTTCTGCAAGGGTAGCCTTAACAATGGAGGACTGACCAACCTGAGTGAAGAGAAAATGAGTCCAAGCAACTCTGAGTGCAACTGCACAGAAACAGGGGCTTCTGAGCCAGGTGAAGTACCAGCTGGGCACCAGAAGAGGAAAAAAAGATGACTGAAGGAAGTCCTATGGTGGTCACTTACTCTGGAGCTTCCCTGGACACTCACTGGTAGTCTCTTCTAAGTGGGAAAAGCTATCCATTAGGTGCTGTGTACATGGCTTTATAGTCTGGGCATACCTGAGACTGTACAAGAAGAACTAAAAAAAAGTGCCACTGCCTGGTCCAATGGCCAGGGCCAGCTGTGTAGGTAAGGAAGTACTGCTAACACTACAAAATGTGGGTAGCAGTTTAGTCTGAGGTCCAACAGAGCTGTCTGAGAGACACTGCATGTGCAGCAATGCAATCACTGCTACTGGGTCTTGGACAGTCCAACTTGGACAATCTCAGTGCTCAGACTCAGGTCATACTTGACCATGCAAGTCTACCAATGTGAATGGGTGTGAATAGCAACTAAAACTTACTGCAAGTGAACTAGAAACTGCTGGACCATACTTGACTGGTGCTACTTGGCCAATATGACTGACTCTGGTGTGACACTCTTGACTTGGGGCATTGCTGGGCTCAACCAGGGACCTATGAATGAAAAACTAGGAACTAGGGGTTTGTAACTGTAGAGAGCTCCTTGCTCCTACAGCATCTTGTGTAATAAAACCTGCTCAGAAGTCAGTTTCAAACTGGGCACAAGTCCCAAAGTTGGCTACTCCTCCTGCTAATTCTGCAATGGTTCTAGTGTCTGCCCATCTAAGGGCATTGTCTTCTGTCATGTATGAAAGGGAAAAGAGAACTTTCTTTTTGTTGTCATCATATATGGTTTGATTGAAGGTATTGTTTGACTGCATTGAGCCAGGATTCTCCTTTCTTAAAATCTCCATTGTAATTGATGGGTACTCCAATTCGGAGTTCAGCGGGGTGGATAGAAATATTTTGTCCTTGGTGTCCCATTAGTAATTGAAAGATTTGTCCTGATTGCACAACAGGAGTAGGTGATGGTGGAGTAGGGATTCTGGGGATTACTGCTTGATGGGCTAGCTGGTGAGCAAGGGTGATGGCATCTAAGTGTCTCCAGTGTAGTTCCTCAACAGTGGGTAAAGTTTCTCCAGTGTCAACATATTCAAGGGGTTCTTCTTCCTCTGAAGGGGTGGGGGAGTTGGAAGGGGAATTGATGATAGGGGGATTGTCTCAGAACTGAGCAAAGATGGAATGAGGAAGACTAGGATGTTGTTCTTTGGAAGGAATGGTGATGGAGTTGCTGCAACAAAGGCAGACTCAATAATGAGGAAGCTAGTTCTTTTGTTACATCTGGACAGGATAGATATGGACATAGACTCAAGCTATGAAGATCAAGAATGATCAACTACAGGATTTAAGAGATCTTATAGTGGGGAGTCTATGAAATGAAGCATAGTGACTTGCTTAGAAGAGATCTGAGCAAGTGGCAATGCAACTGAGGTTGGATTGAGTAGAACTAGCTTAAGACTATAAGTACATGGAGAACCCTATTTATAAGGTGCAGAATGGTGCACAGACCATGTCTGTGTATAGTACAAGTTCCAAGAAAGGAAAACTAAGAACAAGCAGAGGACACAAGAAGAAGAGTACAATGGTTTCCATTATGAGAATGATGAGCCATAGAAGCAAAGGGTGAATTGTAACAGCTAGGAAAGTGGGTTGAAGGAGACATATGAGTCAACCACTTATCACTAGGCATTAAATATGCAGATCATAGGTGGTGGTCAAGGTCCCAGTGTTTAACCAATCAATCAGACTTGAGTTCAAAGACCACAATACATAGTTCAGGGTGCATGATGCAGGGTATGTGGAGATGTATTGGGGCAGTGTTCAGGGTATCTCAGAAAGTCAGGCAGGGTTGGGGAACAGAATATGACAGCAAGCCTGAGCACCTCCAGGTTGCTGTCAATTGCAGCCCACCCCACCATGCCCATGACTTCAGTATCCACACTTGGGTCCTAGTGAACACCATCTATGTACACCCATACTGACCCCACTGACCAACCAATAGCATGTACAGTATCCATACACCCTCCCTCACCCTAGTACATGAGACCCCTCTAATACATGGGAGACCCTGCCCTGTCCTGCCCTCCCTCCCTCTCTTTCTCTTTCTCTCTTTCTCTCTCTCTTTCTTTTGCCATGGTCAGTAGGCTCATTGGCATCTGTCACATCTGCTCCCACTGGTCTGTTTGCATGTGTTCACACCCACATCATTGTGGTGGTCATTGTGGTCATTGTGGCACCCTGGTGACCTGGCCTGCCTGTGTTGTGTGCCCCTTCCCTGGGTTGCTCTTTCCTCATTTTTCTGATTTTGTCATCATTTCTGATTCTGACTCCAAAGCAGGAAGTGGTTGGGGGAGTGGAATCCTAAGTCACATGCCAGTTGTGTGGGCCTGGGGCCAATGGGCAGGCATGGGACAGCACTGCCATTGCATGTTTTTTGAGATAAGTGTGGCTACATGGAGATTGAAATATTGAATGCAGTTATGTGTTGTGTGTGTCTATAACCCCAGGTATATAAAGTGCTTGCTTCTCTTACCTTTATATGAAAACCCTTGTTCTTTTCCTTTTATCTTGTCACACCTGTTCCCAAATTGCCTTTTGTAGTATGTGTACTATACACAGACATGGTCTGTGCACCATTCCATACCCTATAAATAGGGTTCTCTATGTACTTGTAGTCTTAAGCTAGTTCTACTCAATTCAACCCACAAGTTGACTTGCCACTTACTTGGATCCCTTCCAAGCTAGTAATTGTGCTTCACTTCTCATTCCTCCACTACTTGACTACCAAAAGTCTTGTAGTTGACTATTCTTGATCCTTGTAGCTTGAGTTAAGGTTTGTTCCTATCCAGACCAAGTGTAACAAAAGAACTAGCTTCCTCATCATTAAGTCTGCCATTATCACAGCAACTCTACTACCATTCCTCCCAAAGAACAAAAACCCCTTATTCCTCCATCCATCTTCATTCGATTTTGAAACAACCCACCTATTGATACCTCTCCCTCCAATTCCCCCACTCCTTCCAAAGAGGAAGACCCTACATTCATTGACACAGATGATACTCTATCCACAGCTAAGGAACTACATCAAAGACATCAAGACACTACTTCCCTTGCCCATCAGTTTACCCACCAGGCAGTAATCCCCAGAGTTCCCACCCCACAATCACCTACACCTGTCACACAACCAGAACAGATCTTTCAATTACCAATGGGTAACCAAGGACAAAACATTCCCATATGTCCCACCAAACTCCACTGTAAGACAACAAAAATATCTTGCAGCTACTCCAAGGGAGAGCCTAATGCAAGTAGGAAAGAGAAAGAAGGGGTGAGTGATTGTCCCAAAGGGTTCCAGCTGGATCAGCTCAAAGGGAGTGGTCTAGACAAGGAAGAACACTGAGAACTAAGTCTTCTGAGTGAAGACTGCCCAACCTGACCAAAATATGGTGAGTCTGAGTGACTCCAAGTGCAACTGCATGGAAATAGGGGCTTCCAGACTGGATGAAGTACCAGCTGGGCACAAAAAGGGATGGAAAACAATAAATGAAAGACCTACTGTGGTTACTTACTATTGAGCTCCCTGAAACACTCACTGGTGGTCTCTCCAAAGTGGGAAAACTGTTTATTAGGTAGTCCATACATAGTTTTTATAGTCTGGGCATACCTAAGACTGTCAACAAAGAAAAACTAATAAAACAGTAGCCACACATGCTGGGCATTGAAGTGACACTTTCTACCATGTAAATATGAGAAGGTCCAACCCTAATATTGAAGGTCTGAGGCTGCAAATACACCTGACCACTCAGAGGGTCCAGGTCCAAGTTAGGGGCAACAAAATGAAGTGTGACAAAGGGGAACAAGGTAATACTGGTCAGACTAAGTGCAAATGGGTGAAAGGAGGTAAAGCTAACTGTTTCCAATCAAAATAACTGTCCAGTTTGATGTTCTGGACTGATATCATTGAATCTGGTCAACCAGACTGGGTCAGACACCTCAGACAGACTCAGACTTGCTTGGCATGGCTCAGCACTTCATGCAGTGGACACCAGGCAACCTAGAATGCTAGAATCATACAAAATAAGACTTACAACTGTAGTGAGCTTCTTGCTTCTACACTGCATTGAAGTATCTTCCAACTATAATGAAGACCTTACCAAAGGAGAATCTTGGCTTAATGCAGTAAAAAGATATCTCCATATCAATAGAACCATCTATGACGATGATGAGAAACAAGTCATCTTCACTCTCTCATACCTCACTAAGGGCAATGCCCTAAGATGGGTGGATGCTAGAACTATCACTGCCACTACTGGCACTGTTTCCAACTTCAGAATGTGGGCTCAATTCCAGATGGATTTCAAAGCCACTTTCATCACACAAGACACTGAAGAACAAGCAAGAACCTGGCTTGCCACTGCCAAAATCACTAGAGGGGAACAACTTAACAAATACATTAGCAAATTCAAGATGAAAGTAGCTAATGGACAAATGACAGACATAGCTCATAATTCCACTGTCTGTGGATACTTCCATAGAGGAATTCCTACCTGGCTCATGAAAAGGATATATGCCACTAACACTGTCCCTGACACCCCAGATGCCTGGTACAAGAAAACCATAAAAATGTGGAACCAAGAAAAACTAGCCATAGGAATTGTTAAAGGGAGTCCCTCTACCAAACCCTCTCCTACTTCAAATCACACTCAAAAAGACCCAAACACTATGGATGTAGACAAAGTTAAATGCATTCCTAAGCTTACCCCAGAGGAAAGACAATGTTGCTTTAAAGAAGGACAATGTCTCCACTGCAGACAGAAAGGACACATGACCAAAAACTGCACTGAACCACCTCCTATTCCCTTCCAGTCAAATCTCAGACCTTCTACCAAGAAAGTGGCAGTGGTATCCACCACCATTGAAGAAGTGAAAGAAGAAGCCACTGTAGGAAGAATCCTAAGAGGAGAAGCTACCTTGTGGGAACAAGTGATGGAAGCCTATAATCAGGATTTTTAAAAAGGAGACCACTAATGATGCAAGTGGCCTCCATCAATCATGTAACAATACTGAGTACTAAATTTAAACCCCATTTGTTGTATATTTCCCTCAACCTCATTACCTTGGTACAAACCCTGAAAGTCATCACCACCACCCTCATAGACTCAGGTGCACAAATCTGTTGCATCAACAAAGATTTTGTCAAAAGAAACAAAATACCTACTGAACAACCACCCCAACCTATCCTCATTCAAAATACCAATAGATTCAACAACACCTCATACAATGAAGTGGCCACTCTCTATGTTAAAATTGGAGAAATCACCCAACAAATCCAATTCTACATTATAAATGCTGGAAAAGAAAACATCATCCTTGGACATCCCTGGCTTCAATTTACCAACCCTGACATAGATTGGTAATGAGAGATGGTACATCTACAAGAAAAGATCAACAAGTCTGTTGAACTTTCCTTATCACACATGACCCAATGAGTAGGATATCTCAAAACCAATAATTGAATTCCCCTTGCCAAGAAAACTCAATCTTCTCTTAAGCATTGCAACTTCAATGAAATCACAGTTGAAGGGATCTACTGCTATCTTAAAAAAGACCTTCCAGTAAAAATCATGCAGAAAGAAGTCAAGCAATACTCCATCAATAGAGTCATCAAAGTGGGGCCCAGATTCCTTGCATACCTGTTATAAACCCTAGTCTGAAAAGTAACTACAGCAACCACCCTAGCTCAAGAAGCACAAAAATCTAAACCAAAACCAACTCTTCCCCCTGAATACTCCTAGTTTGCCTAAATCTTCACTAAGAAAGCAATGAATCACATACCTCCAAGTCAACCTTATAACCATGCCATTAACCTAGATGACACCTTTATCCTGAAAATAGGGAAACTTTATCCCCTTTCTCCTAAAGAAAAAAAGGTGGCAGATAACTTCATGGATGAAAACTTATGCACAGGGAAAATTTGACCTTCTAATTCACCTTAGGCCTCACTCTTCTTCATCATCAAAAAGAAAGATGAAGAACTCCATCCCTGCCAGGATTATTAATATCTCAATGAACATACTATTTGTAATGCATACCCATTACCCCTCATATTGGATCTTGTGGATAAGCTAAAAGAAGCCAAACTATTCACTAAGTTTGATGTTCAATGGGGATATAACAATTTCATATTAAAGAGACCAATGGAAGGCAGCTATCATTACACACTGAGGATTATTCAAACCCACCATCATCTTCTTTGGCCTCACTAACTCCCCTCCCACCTTCTAAAGGTTTATGACCAACTCCTTCAGAGACCTCATTGCTGAAGGATGGCTTGTCATATATGTGAATGACCTTCTTATCTTTTCTGACAATACTAAAGAACATGAAGAACGAACCAAACAAGTCCTTCAAAGAATGAAGGAATTGGACCTATACCTCAAACTGAAGAAGTGCACCTTTGCCACAAAGCAAGTGGAATACCTGGGTATGATCATTAAGCCTGGGGAAATTGCCATGGACCCAATCAAGGTTAAAGGTATCAAGGAATGGCCAATACCATCCAACATCAAAGAAGTTCAATCATTCTTGGGGTTTGCTAACTTCTATAAAAGGTTCATCCCTAACTACTCTGACATTGCCCAACCCCTCCTTGATCTAACAAAGAAAACACATCCATGGTCATTGTCAAATCCCATTCCCATCAGAGGAGAAACAAATTCATGGGGGAGGAGATTCTGGGAGGGGACAAAGGAAGTGCAGGGATGGTACCTAAAAGTACAAGGGGTTGGGGGATGAACTCCTGAGGGACATTCAAAGGGCTGATGGAAGTTCTGTTGATGGGGAGCGAAGTCCAGAGTTTCCTATAGAAGTTTGTAGGGGATTGCTCCCTAGGAGGTCCTAGGCAGGGACAGGGATGCCACAGGTCTCATGGGGGTCTAGGAGTGGGGTTGGAACTCAGGGAAACCAAGGATTCCCTCTCTTGGTCTCCAAGAGGTCCAGAGGACAAGGAGGACAGGGACCAATCAGGGATTGACAAGGGGCATTGGGGTCAACAGTGATGTCAGGATCGGGTTGGAGCATCAAGGGAGAGGCTAGAGGGGCAAGGAACCTTGGCATAGGACTTATGTGTCACACCTTGCTCAGGTCCAGTCCTTGTTGCAGAAGTACAAAGGAAAGAGACAAGTCCCTGAGGAGTACTTGCTTGGAGGGGGAGTCAGGGAGGTAGTGACTGTCAAATCCCATCCTCAAAACTCCTCAGAGTGGATGGACATAAGCATCAAGGAGTTGCAGGGGTGGAGATGTCAGATGTTGGATCAGAGATAGACAGGGTGGAGGCACAAAGTTCATAAGGGTTTGTAAGGGGTTGACTGGAATGTCTTCTCCAGTGGAAGGGGTTACCTGAAAGGTACAAGGATAGTGGGGGCAAACTCCTGATGAAATCCTGAGGGGCTGGGGCAAGTCCAGATATCGAGGGATGAAGTCTGGAGTTCCCGATAGGAGTTCATAGGGGGTATCTTCTAGGAAGTCCTGGGTGGATGGCAGAGATACCACCAGGCTTCATGGGGTTCTAGGAGTGGAATCATAACTCGGGGAAATCAAGGGTTCTCTCCTGCAGCCTCCAAGAGGTTCAGAGGACAAGGGGACAGGAAATGACCAAGGAGGACAAGGGAATGTTGAGGTCAGGTTGGAGCACCAAGGGAGAGGCTAGGGGGCAAGGTACCTTGGCATAGGACTTATGTGTCACACCCTTGCTCAGGTTCAGTCCTTGTTTCAGAGATAGAAAGTGGATACGAGTCCCTGAGAGAAACCTCATGGGGAGGGAGGTATGAGAGGTAGAGGCAGTAGATTATGGGATGACAATTTGAATAACTAAGCTAAGGTACATCAGAGGAGTAGAGGGACTTATATATGAAGTCCAGAGCAAAGTCCGAAAGGAGGAAAGTATGTACTATGAGGTAGAAGAAAGGGACAAAGTTCGAAGTGGGATTCATAGGGCTAAGTGAGGAATGCTATAGACCAAGTAGGCTATGTGATGAATAACCCTATGAAGGATGAACAAGCAAAGGGTGGAGGTCTATAGGGTTCAGCAAGGTGAGTAGCTGGTAGCCAAAAGGCTCACAAGATGAAGGGAGTCAGAGTATCTACAAGGAGGAGGTTTGGAGGAGGAAATACTGGCAAGGATATGAACAGAGTTGGAGGGGGTCAGATGATGTTCTAGGAGGTGGACTGAAGTCCGAAGGACACAGGAGGATCAGGTGAAGACCTCTCAAAGAGGTACAGGAGGGGTATGGAGGAGATGGACAGAGATGGGTCTGAAGGTGATGGGGGTTTGTGGGAATGCTTGGGTAAAGCACTATAAGGTTCAGATTTGTTAGGGGAGAGGTAGGAGGGTCCAAGGGGGGCTCAGAAGGGGATAGGATCAGAGTAGGGGGTGTGGAGGGGTTGGTTTGGCAT
>JBBPTY010000940.1:0-12427 GCA_038094335.1 Tylopilus aff. striatulus | reverse complement strand
GACAAGGCTCAGTTCAGCGGTGTCAAGCAGTATACATTCCACGAACTGAGGGAGATGGTGCGCGTGATGGCTGCTGGCATGAAGAGTTTCGGAGTACGCATTGGCGACAGAGTTGCCGGTACGCCTAGATCGATTGTTACTCTGAAAGATAACGAATCAAGATCTCTGTTGGGTTCCTTGATGAGCAGCTATTATCACAAACTCTGTCACTGGTGTCGTGATAGCTCTCGCCGCCTCCTCAATAGGTGCTATATTCACCTCCACGGCAACAGACATGGGCACATCCGGAATTCTTGACAGATACCGTCAAATTCGACCCAAGATCCTTTTTGCTTCCTCTGAAACGGTTTACGCGGGCAAGACAATCAACATCACGAGCAAGATTGCCAATGTCGTGAATGACTTGAGGTCGGGAGGGTATGGTTTGGAGGTAGCTGTCGTTTTAAGGAGCGAGAAAACTGGGGACCTAGCACAAGTTCCCAAGTGGTGAGTCCAGTATGTCTCACCATTTAGTATAATTTTCACGCTCAAATAGCCTCACTATCGACGCGTTTTTGGCCCCCTCATCTGCAACCGATGGTTACCCATTGACGTTTGAACAAGTCCCTTTCGATCATCCATTGTATATATTGTATTCTTCGGGAACTAGCGGTCCCCCGAAATGCATTGTACATGCTGCTGGGGTACGTATATATTCCATTGGTATACGTTCAGTACTGGATTCAAGTGTTTGGCGTTTTGTAGGGTGCACTCATCAACAGTAAGAAGGACTGCAATATTGCCTTCGGGTTATTGCCGACTGATGTATATTTTCAATATACCACTGTACGTGTGTATTCAAGCACGCTTCATCTTCTCACCTGATTGATAGACTGCATGGATGATGTGGCCATTCATGCTTTCGGGCCTTGCATGCGGTGCTCGGATCGTATTATATGAAGGCTCCCCATTCTACCCTGATGTAAAGGAATACCTGAAGTTCGTCGATTGGGCAGGGTAGGAGGTCCTTTATATATATGAATTCAACCCCACTGACACCAACTGGCAAGGGTGACAGTCCTTGGTACCTCTCCGCGATTCCTCTCGGAACTGCAAGTACGCAGTATTGATCCACTTTCGATTGCTTCGTCGTCTATACCCTTCTCTGGCTTGCGCGAGATATTGGTGACAGGTGCAGTACTGACTTCTCAACTCATGGCCTGGGCACATAAGGCATTCGGCGGTAATTTACATATTGGCAGCACAAGTGGAGGAACAGACGTGTTTTGTTCTTGTCAGTCCCCGAAGCTCTACCTGGGCCCTAACGAATGCTGATCTTGACAGTACAGTCGTAACGGCAGTACCATCGCTTCCATTATATGCTGGTGGTAAATCCCTTCTCATCGGGCACCCTTCGGTTGAGCTGATCCTTGGAAATAGAACTTCAAGGCCCGTCTCTTGGTATGGCAATCAGTGTCTATTCCCCATCTGGTCAAGCCATCCCCGCCAGCTCTTGCTCACCTGGAGAACTTGTCATCACACGTCCCCATCCCTCTGTGCCCTTGTTCTTTTTGAACGATACGCCGGCGCACGACAAATTCCTCTCGGCTTATTTCCGTGCTTTCCCACCCAGTGACGACGGTACTCCAGTTTGGCGGCAGGGCGACTTCGTTATTCGCAACCCTGCCACAGGGGGATTTGTTTTCCTGGGGCGAAGCGATGGCGTGCTCAATCCCAGTGGGATTCGATTCGGAAGTGCTGAAATCTATAAGCTTGTCGACAGTAAAGCGACAGGACTGGAAGCCGTGAAGGATGCGCTATGTGTCGGACAGCGGAGGAAAGATGATGATGACGAAAGAGTACTCTTGTTTATACAAATGAAGGAGGGATACGAAGGGAAGCTAGGGAAGGGACTGAGAGAGGTTATTCGGGGCGTGATCCGTGGAGGTTTGAGTAGGAGGCACGAACCCGCTGGCATTTTTGAAGTGGAAAGTATACCCGTGAGTAACGCCCCTTTCTCTCCATGTTGAGCTGACTCGTTACTTTTACTCCGATAGTACACAGTGAACGGTAAGAAGATCGAGATCGCAATAAAGCAGATTGTCTCGGGTGTAGATGTCACCCCGAGTGGAACTGTCGCAAACCCGGATTCATTCAAGTTATATTACAAATACAGGGATTTCGAGAGAGTGATGAAAGAAGAAGAGGGTATTGACGTTCGGCCTGCAGGAAAGACCAAGGCTATGCTGTAGATAACTCGTACCTTCTAGTACGGCCTTATTTCATGGCATTTCCCCGAGCAATTTGCGTAACTCCATGTTTCTCGTCCTCTTGAACTGCACGCATTCCTGACACCTGTTTAATGGGTGACAAAAGATGTGCCGAGACACCAACCTGTAATTTCTGTACAAGTCGCGTCTCTTCAGCCTCCTCCCTCTCATACTCTTGCTGAAGTGGCATTGGCAAATGTATGAAAGTATTGAGCATTAACACACCTGTAGGAGTTCTATTGATTGATCTCTATACATCATAGGGGGTGGACATGTGAACTTGGTGATAACCGTTGATTTCACAGTGATGTTAAACCGAAAAATAATCCATGGAGGTTGGTTGGGGTGGTCAGCCATGACGAATTCCATTCCCTCATCTGACTCATCATCTGGATAACCTTCCCTAGGTTCCTCCTTGATGATCTGGCTAATGCGCCGGACCTCAAGCTCTACAGTGCTCAGTTGACCTATGCACATGCATAGTCATTGGCAGTCTCTTAAGAGGAGAGATGAAAATAGACACACCTTGCTGAAGTATATATTTGGGTGTTCTTAGGCCGTGTTGGAAGTGTTCCAGCGTGTGATCCGCTGATGAGCCTGTTACATACTCGGACATCGCAAGGTTTTTGTTAAGATAGAACCTCGCCGCAATCTTACGTTGGCCGGATGCTGTGATGACGAAAACGTCACAGACTACAGACATTGGAGAGCGGCAGTGGACGGTGTAACACTATCCTGATTGGTCATATCCGAGGGTAACGCGTAACATCAGCTAACGATGACCACACACCTCGTCAGTGAGCATTTCAGTTTTGACAGATATGGTTCGATCGTCCGCATCGACCAGGTTAATTGTGCATTCCTGGTCGACGAGTTTTCTGTGTTCTGAGTCCTCGATCCATACTTCGACAGCTCTGTGAGTGGGCATTGTGTAGGGCTCTGGGGTCAATGGGTCGGCCTTCCGAGCATGGTTTAGTAAGGATTACACACCCGTACACAAATCAGCACAGCGCGCATCAAGGGGTGGATCGATTGGTTCATTTCGATCGCATCTTGATACACGTTTCACACGGCGAGTTTTGTCACCGACAGGGATGCAGCATGGACTCGTCCTAATTCTTATTCATGGCTTGACGTGCTCACTGAACTTCCATGCCTGAGCCACGGCGGGGAATAGAAAAGGATAGATAGAAGAACACGGGAGTAACTCAATTATTGGCGCCATGCCTGATTCCACCAGTTACGGGAGCCCTTTCGGGGTACTGCTAGGTTGTTGTCGGTTGACCCAAGATTGGGATGGTGGTGTGAGTGTCGTGATCCTGCTGGCGATACATTGCAATGACTCCATACGTTCATTGCTAGATTTGAACGGGCCTATTTGTACTAGTGATAGCGCATCGTCACCACGGTGCCACACACTGGCACCACTCCGAGTCCGAGTCGCTTAGCGTGAATTCAAGCTCCAAGTCTTTCACGTTATCCCCCCCCAATGCATGTTCGGAATAGCATTACGGTTGAAAATTTGTATGACGTCCTTCGAACATCACGTTGCCGGACAACACTGCCACAGAACCTTCCGGAGAGTCCGTCTGATGAAAATTTAAAGGTGGCAGACTTGCTGATTATTGCCATCGATTCAATTATTATTTTCGTCTCTGCCGAATCATCCACCTCGCTGCCCACCTCATTACCTCAAGGTGAGAGTGGTTGATATTCATTCTGTTTTTCCAGAGTCATACTCACCATGACAATACCACTCACCTGTTTTACCTCTTTTCGCTTCTCGTAAAAGCATGTGCATGAACCCCGGATGCCAATGTAGTTACCGCCTTGAAAGTACCTCGTATAAAGCCTCCCCTCCAGCCTTCAATAGGCATCATTACTAGTTTCCCCAAGATCGAAGGTAAGCTATGCTCGCACACGGACCGACACTGGGTTTACCCATCTTATACTATAGCCCAGATGCAGACGATCCAATCTCGGTCTTCTACGGAGAAGGCTCTTGCCGCACTCATGTCCAAGATATCGGAATCAGAGCGAGCATTGGACGCTATGTATCGCAAGGCTGCGTCCCTTCAAGAACTGCTCCCACGTTCCTCGGAGTATGCTCAAGCAGGCACTTCTACCCTTCCAGTTGAAGTTTTAGGCTTGATCTTCAAAGAAGTGGTTGGGCAGTCGAAAGACCTCTTGGAATATCAACCCACTTCAAGTGTCGACCTCTGCAATCCGGAGTGGCCCGTCGTACGGCCCGAACTACTCTTAGCCCAGGTCTCGAAATACTGGAGAGCGGTGGCGATTGGGACATCGCCGCTCTGGACGTACATCCGTCTCTACGTCGGGCAATCCGTCGATTTGGTCGACCTATATCTCGCTCGTTCGCGAGGATTGCCACTGGTCATTGCCTTCCGGCAGCACTTCACTTACGGACTGCATCCACGGGGAATCTACGCGGCGGACTATGACCGTATCACCACCACCATACTCGATCACATCCATACCTGCCGCCGCCTGGATATACGCACCAATACTCCTCTCCCTGAGCTACTGGCTGGCCTTGGTCGCAGCTGCGCACCTTTATTGAAAGAATTTATTCTCCATCACCCTCGCAGTAACGTTCCGGACCAGTATGCTCCCTCGTTTCCGACATTGACTCAGTTGGAGCTTGGGCCACTGGTGTCGATTGCGTCCGCCATGCCAATCAGAAACCTCACTTCCCTTACATTGATTGGGCTCCCAGCATGTGGTATCCCCGCAACGAGCTTTATCAACCTCCTTCCTGGCCTACAATCCCTTTCTCACCTTGCCCTCCTCGACGAAGCTGTCGATTTTGAACGTCCATATACCACACATACAGTCGAAGTGGCATCCTTACGATCCTTGATGCTCAAACCCGGCCCTGACATTTCGCGACTCTATCTTACCGGACTCTTAGAGGCGGTTATCACACCAGCAATAGAAGAGCTCGTCCTTGATTTTACCGACATTTCGTCATCGAGGGAAATCCACCTCTTCTTGCGACATCTGAAGCGAGAAGCACCGCGATTCCTTTCCCTTTGCCACGTCACCATTAATTGCCCATTCGAGAGTTTCGATATCGCTGACGCGCTCGTGTATTCCGCGCCGAACATCAACAGCCTTTCACTGTCGAGATGCAGCATAGCCACGGTTCTGACGTATCTTACACACGACGCAAGACGAGAGGCTTTTCCAAGACTTCGTGCATTACAGTTTGGGAGTCCGCATTTCGATTGGGATGTCGTTTTCTCCTTTTTACGCAAGAGAAAGCAGTTAGGCATGCCTTTGCTCTCTTTGGGATTCAAAGGATTTGGGGGCTCAAAGGGGTATATGCTTGATGGATTGTTCAAGAGTCTCTTGGAGGCATGCCTTGTAGTTGTATGAGCCCTGAGTACATACATACTCATGCGCTCTTAAGACCAGACCACGCAGCTTGAAAAACCGCGGGGTTACATATCCATACTAGTCGATCTTATAACTGCCATTATCTACTACAGTAGATATGTTCATAATGCATATTAGGATTTCGTACGCTCGGCTAAAACAACCAGGTTTCAGTAGTTGTGCATTACGAGTATATCTACTGTAGTATGCAAGTAAACACACTGAAGCAAGTTTTGTTTTGTCACGGTCACATATCACGTGATGTGACAACGCGAAGCGTGACTAGCGGTCACAGTCTACCATTTCTTTACGTCCAATATCGTTGGTCATGGCAAGCACAAGCAAGACGCTCACTAATTCTGCTCACGAACCCGGATACACGTGTGTTGCTTTCTCGCGCGATGGAAAGTGAGCCAGTTTTCATGCAGTCGCGTTCTGTTTTCTGCACGCTCACGTTATACCATCTCAAGGCTATCCTACTCCGGCGGCTCAGACAGCTTAGTACGGATATGGCAAATGGACAAGGATCAATATCAGGAGCCGGAGGTTGCGTATGAAGCTGACGAGGGAATAACAGCGATCGCGTGCTCTGTAGGTCGTGGTCCGCCTCTTCTTAAGCGTGTCCATGACGCGTCACTCTTGAACATTAGAGTGAGCACTGGCTGTCGGGAAGCAAAGATTCAGAAGTCCGCAGCTACCCTCATGGAAAAACGGATCTTCACGGACTGATCATGAACGCAGCTGGTGCATGTATTCGAGCGGTCGCGGTGGATCCTACGGGGAAACGTGTCGCTATAGCCACGGAGTACGCTCGTTATTACCATTCCGCTCCAATATCTCATGATCTTCGAGCGAAACGACGGTCAAAATCGTGGAACTGAGAGATGTTACCAAGGTTCAGGTTCTTAGTGGCCACAAGAAATACATTCGAAAGTTGACTTGGCATCCTTCGGGTGCAGTGATCGTTCGTATATTCCTACTAGTTCTACTACTGAACTACGGCCTAACGAACGATAGACTGCTAGTGGAGCTGATGGTACAATCACAGCATGGGATGTCTCTGAAAGCGAACCAAAAATCGAAAAGGTCATTGATGGCATTATTCCAGCCATGGCGGATGCTGAGTAACTATTGTCCCTACCCCTTTACTCATTCAGCTGCTAAACCACTCCACCTTAGGTCACCAGAGTTTATGTATGATTGCTCTGCCGTATGGCACCCGTCTGGACAACACTTTTTCGTATCCTCTAGGACTCATGGTATGACCCTACCTCATTTCATTCGAGCCACTAAGAACTTTGGCCCGTAGAAATTGTCTCTATTTCACGACCGAATTGGGACAAGAGCTACAGCCTTTCCGATCCCAATTCGATGGGTGCCACAACAGCGCTAGCACTTTCTGTTAATGGACTTTATCTCGCAAGTGCTTATAAGGAGGGAGTCCTTGTCTGGAGCACTCAGACAAAGCAAGTTCTTTGGCGGTAAGCAGAGGAGTAGTAGGCACAGAAAGAATCTGACTTGCTTTGATAGACACGCAGGTTCTCCCGACACATTCATCACGCAGCTTACATTCTCGCCATCTCAAAATATCCTAGCTTGGGCAGATACTGGAGGAACGATAACCTGGTGGAGAGATCCAATTCCTGCAAGTTCACCTGATCCTGTCAAAACTACTGTCGCAGGTAACGTGCATGGTGTCGCTATCAAACGCAAATCCACACCAACCCTTTGGGGAGATGATGCGGTTAAGGGAGACCCTGCTGGTGATGCTGAGACCGCTGATGAGTACGGAGATGACTGGATAATCGACGACATTGGCATGGGAATGGACGATGAACCCGGCGAGAAACACGCTGTAGAAGGAAATGGGTTTGTGAAGGAAATGGGTACGTTCATTGAAATGGCCCCGTCGGATTTGCTCAGAGAGAACATGCAGTGAGCATTACAAAGGCACAGCCGGCTTTCCAGCCGGGGTCGACACCAATGGAGGGCAAGAAACGATACCTCGGTATGCACAATCTTCATGCACAGACTACCGGCATGAAACTTTCATCTAGCGTATAACATGGTTGGGTGGATCGATGTCACGGATCAGGATACACATCACATAGTCAACGTTGGTTTCCATGATCTCTCAACGCGCAAGAGCTACCATTTTTCGGACCCCTTTAAATATGATGTGGGATATATGGGCGAGTCTGTCCGGCGTTTCCAACCCTTTGTTACTGATGATTCGCCTTTAGGTGAACGTGGGGTGCTTCTTGCCTGTCCACCGGAGCAGGACCATCCCGCTCAGGTACAATACAAACCCTATGGGACTTGGTCTGCTCAGGGTGACTGGACATATGTTCTTCCATCGGGTCAGCATGTCCTCGGCCTAGCTGCTGGAGGAGAGAGACCTGCGCGATCATTGCGGGATCCATCTTCATCCGGCGGGGATATCCAAGGTCAAGGAAATGTGGTGGTCGCAACCAGTGCAGGAGATCTCACATTTTTGAGTGGGACAGGTCTTGAGCGCATCGTGCTAGGGCTGGAAGGCGAGTATGTTACTATGGCCGCCGGAGAGGAATATGTCGTTGTTGTGCATAGACCAGGTGCTGCTACCATCGACGGTAAGTATTTTGCTGATACGCATTGAGGACGGTCACTCATCGTTTTCTACCAGGCTCACAAGGGCTTATGGCGACACTGATATCTTTTGATGAGTTTGAGGTGCTCCAAGCCAAACCATTACCAATACCAAAAGGCCACTTGCTCAAGTGGATTGGCATAACTGCAGAAGGGGTAAGTTTTTTTTGCCGCTGTGACCGTATTGCGTTAGTGATACGTCTTCGGTAGGTTCCCGCGATGTACGATTCTGCTGGGTTCGTGCACATCATGATCAACTTCCGACGTCCTAATCGCGCGAGCTGGGCACGTCTACTCGATACCAATGCGCTTGAACGTAAGCAGGGCAAAGATGAATCCTACTGGCCAGTTGGTTTATCACAGGATACTTTAACGTGTGTCATCTTGAAGGTAGTCATACTGTGTCTTCTTTCTTGTCTTTACGTGGAACGAATGGATTTCTATAGGGTAGACAAGAACATCCAGGGTTTCCAAGACCCCTCACCCAAGAATTGCCCGTCAGACTCCCCTTCCGAAATAAAGATCCGGTTGGATCACCTCTTGAAGAGAAGTGAATTGATGTGGCATAGTTGTTGTTTCATGCTCATCTGTTCTCCAGGTTTGCTCGGGAACGGATGCATATCAATCTAGCTCGTGACTCATTGGGCGACGAGTTGACTTCATCCGAACTGGATAAGCAAGAAATGGAACTCGACAAAACGATCATTAAACTCATTCAAACAGCTTGTAAAGAGGACAAGGCCCCTCGCGTTCTAGAGTTGACCAAGCGTTTGCACTTCCCACGCACGATAGCAGCTGCCAGCCAAATTGCAGGATTCTATAAACTGATCGGTCTGCAGGAAAAGATTAATGCAATTCAGCGTTGGCGCGAAGATGAGCCAAGCCCCGCGGAAGAGGCAAGAGAACGGAGACGGCAGCTCGAACAAGAGGATGTATACATGGAACGGCCGAAACCTCTACAAAACTTTAATCCACCCCCCAAGATTGAGCGGCCTGGGTTGACACGCTCCGCAGGGGTCACTGAATATTCGGAGTTCAGTAGCTCGAGCGCGCCTTTGCGATTATTCAGTGCACGGCCGAACGAACAAGCTGCACGTTCGACTTCTCCTGAAGTCAAGAGGAAGCGCGACGAGACGGACGATTTAGCGTTAAATGATTCAGATGCAGACACCAAGCGGCGCGCGGTCGGTTCTCCCAAGCGTGAGCAGACCTTCAGAAAGAATTCACAATCATGACTTAGTGCGCTTCTAGGAGACAATCCATTTCGCAAACCGGCCGGGGAGGTAAAGAAGAATCCCTTTGCACGAAAACCCGAGCCTAGTAAGCCAATTCAGAAGAGCGAAAGCTTTTTCAACAAAGTTGAAGCCCTCGAGGTTGACCAGAGTAAACCACGTGAGCTTCTATTCAATCGTTTCCTATGACATTCAAGCTTGACACTATTCTCATTAGGCGCTACCAACAAGAAAGGAAAAGACAAGGAGAAAAAGGATCTATCTAGACAAACGACCCTTTTCGGGCTCCCCGCCAAGCAGCCAGCTGAAAAGAAGGGGAAGTCGACGAAGAGAGGAGAGCCAGCAGCTGGAACAAATGATATTGAAGCTTCACTCCCTCAGATCCAGGATGTGAACATGTTGGACATGCCTCCGCCATCAGACGCTGCTACGCTGGTAGAAACCCAGGATGCCGAGAAAGGGTTCACAGAAGATACTCAGCCCCTTGAAGAGGACGAAGTTGCAATAGAGTGGGAGGCAACACCACCACCGTCCCCTCGGTAAATTGGATGTGTAGCCATGGACGTAGAGAAGTGTCGGGTGGTTTTACAAGCTTTGGACGTTGCTCTCGAGTAATATAAACTCATGTCCTGATTCTACTAAGCAGGAGCCCTGATTGATACCATGTCAACCGTGGGGCATGCGGTGCACAATGTCTTCGCGAATGATAGTTGATCGCAAGGGATTTGAAGTGCTCAGCAGTACTACGTCACGGTGCTCGGCCCGCCTGTCCAGATGATTGAACGTGGATAACTTTACAAAGTGTTTCAAGTTACTGCCAGGATGTATAGATGTAAATATGCAGCATCAGACACCACCCCATTCGGATCTACATGAGCCTGCAACAGATGGTATTCTTGGATACAGATAGGAAAAGCATGAGCTTGAGAGTTCGGAAATGTCGGGCCGTGCCAGGAAGATTGCATGACACTCAGTGCTGAGCATTGTATGATATGAGGCATTCTGACACTACTGGACGAGCACGCCGAATACCCACACTGATAGTAACCACAGGGCCAACAACATGAACAGAGTGAAAAGAATGGTTGGCATCGGATTGGACGGGCACTGGCGTACCCAACAAACAGAACGGAAATAGTTACGTTCAACTGAACCAGGCGGTGAGCCAAAAAATGACATTCGTACAGGAGACATGCTATGTTCGCTGCTGTTTCAAAGTGTGAGATAGTTGGAGTCGTTGAGGACGCAAGTGTTTCAGTGGCATCAAGCACTACGCCACCTCCGGGGTTAAGAGGTTGGGCCGTTCGATATCAATGAGTCTGTACGTGAGCATTAGGTGACCAGCCGTGATTCTGATCCCAAGCGCTGAGAAACTCGAAGATATGTCTGTCCTGTTGGTACGCAGGCGAAGGTGGTTGACATATAAAAGGTACGATAGACGAGAGGTACAAAGTCGACGAGCTAGGGGGAGTGGGCGGGACCGAGAAGGGTGGTAGATGTCGATAATGCATGATGTTGAGATGAGCGATCGTGGAAACCGTTCGCACGTGTTCAGGCAATGTCGGAAAAGATGGCCTTGCAAATGAAACCGGTGTCTGCCTCATCGCTGACAGTTACGAGTTACCTCCCAGCCATGTCCTTGTCCCCCTCCAACGCCAACGGCTCTGAAGTACCCTCAAAGCGTCGTCGTACCAACAGCATCGTCCCAATCCACAGCTCCTCTCATCAGGGCATGTCCCACTCACCCACAGAGGGATCGGCCCACCCTCCGCTATCACAACCTCCCGCACATATCCCTAAGCGCGGCGCCAGGGCCTGCACCGCTTGCAGAAAGGGTAAAAACAGATGCGAGGGCGAGGTACGCTTTCTCAACTTTACCGTCCCGCTATTAACTCTCTGGCCCGACCTCCCGCGCCGGCCCGGCACCCCTTCGGATAGGCACCCTGTCGTCGATGTCAGCTCAGTGGCACTCCATGTATCTTCGAGAAGCCAGAAAAGAAGAACGTTCAGCCAGTATCCACTGCCAGTGTCGAGTACGTCGACACCTGCGAAAACTCTTCACCGCTGACACAACTGTCAAACAGACGCCTCTCGCGCCTCGAGGGTCAGTATTTGGTAAGTTTGAAAGCTTATCGTCTAAAAGGCTCCCACTCGAACGTGATCATAGGTCATGCAGAGCCAGATGATTGGGATGCAGTCCTCGTTGGACCGTATCCTGTCCGCGATACAAAGTCAAAGCCCATCTGGCTATTCTGCGAACGTGGGACAAAGTTCTGCCCGTGATGGTGGTCCTGCTTACCCCCCTCGCAGCCGGTACGTCGGATATCTTCACCAGATATAATTATCACCTCATTATCCTATTCTAGCTTCCCTCCTCTCCCTGGCTTTGCTCCTCCGGTATGTTCGCCGCGCCACTTGTTTTGCAAAAAAATACGAGCGTCAATCGTCTGTATAGCCACACAAGTACGCAACATACGGCATAGTCACAAGTACCGCGCCGTCCTCGGAGGATGAATCCGAGGACACACTCCCTCGCGCCTCACTCAGCGCCCCCATCGAAGCTCTTCAAGGGCTGGCCAATGCAGCCGCAGAGGCGGCCGCAGCGCCGTCCACCTCTCCTATGTGAGTTACACTCACCAAGCTTTATCTACTTTACTGTACAAGCTTTTCTGTCATAGTGTGAAGAAACGACCGCGAGCTGAACCAATTCCGAAGAATGCTTTTCCCCATGTCATTGAAAAGGTACGTAGGCCTTGGGTCGTGCGCCACACCATACCAGAGTAACAGGCATACTCGATAGGGGCTTGTTTCCGAGGTCGAAGCCAGAGAACTTTATCATATGTGAGCTCCGCTCGTCTAGGCGATGTTAATTTAATGCTTAACCTGAATCAGTTTCTTTGCTGGCTGCCACCTTTTCAT
>JBBPTY010000939.1:0-12429 GCA_038094335.1 Tylopilus aff. striatulus | reverse complement strand
TCGGCCAACCAGTCCCATGACACGCCCACCAATCCATTTCCTCTCCTCGTCCGTCGCATCAGAATCGGAGGTCAATTCTAGTTTAGATAGAATCACTCGGTGAACTTTACGAGAGTCTGAATGTCGAATCTTGGTATCCTGCTGAGAAAGCAACGCCTTGTGCAACGTGAGCGTGAGGTACGATGTAGGCGCACCCGCCGAAGCAGTGTTGGAGGAAACAGAATGAACAAGCGGGCTGCCCATCAAGGGGGTGCTTATCGTAGATGTTGTGATCGAAACAAATGGCTGGCTTGACATGGCCGGCGAAGTATTCAATGATGTGTTTCCACCTCCAAATCCTATACTCGGGCTCCCAGACGTGATTGCGGCCGGAAGCGTTTGCGTGCTACCATTGTTATTGACGGTCTGGTTGTGTGCCCACGAAGACAAAACATGCAGAAACTCATAAGGGTGAAGAAATGGGTCTTTGGTGACCGTCGGCGCGGAAGCTGCAAGCCTGTTGCGCGTCGACAGTACAAAAGACAAGAGTGCAGCAACCACACTTGGATCTGCGATCCGTTCTGTGGACTGTACACAAGCGTGTTGGCACGACGCGCAGTCTACCGATGTGGACAAAAACACACCTCGATGCCAAGCAACATTTCGCCGATTTCGGCGACCCATCGGCGCAGCCCATCAATAGTGACATCACAAAGCAAACCATCAAAGGCTGACGCCGCAGAACACGAAGGTGGTAAAGGAAACATACCACATATTGCGAGTGCAGCCTGTAGAAGCTTGACCAATTCAAGTACGTAAGTCGCAAAGTGTGGATGCCTGGATGGTCCAAGCGCGGAAACGGCACTAGTCTGCAACGCATTGAGATTGATAGGTTTCATTGTATGAGATGACGAAGCAGTGAGAGCCTCTGCTTCGGGAACAGCAGGCGAAAGCGTGGTAACAGGTTGCGAATATGTCCGTGTATGTGTGCGAGAGTGCGATTTGGATCGAAAAGTGGCAACAGGTGGAGGACCATCGGATAAAAAATACGTCGACTTGAACCGGTCCTTCGTTGTATCACTGCGATGCATGTTCCATCAAGTATTCCCCACGAAATAATGCCATAATAGTACCTGGGTTCCTCCAGAGTGACTGCACTTCGACCACTGCACCCCATGCGGAGGAGATTGATGTTCGAATAGAGCCGATCTCGGGCAGCAAGGAAGTCGCCATTAGGTATGTGCACGATGGTGTAATCTGAGCGGAAGTGAGCGAGGGAAGTTACCATGAGTGTACCCTGTTGCGTCTATTGATTGATGAGTCAAGCAGTGCGGGCACATTACGAACGAGTACACGTGGAACTCACTTCTCTAGGTCGTGCACCATCCTGTTTGCGGAGGTGTTGTACAGCCGCCCTGAATTCGGCCTCCGCCTCCGTGGAAGCCATGGTTGAGATAGGACTCAGTGCAGTGACGACGATCTAATGCACGTGTTTGTCAAGCATGATATGAGATCAGTCTTGAGACATGCCTTGTGGGAAGGATCACCAGTGTACACTATCAGTACGGTCACTGGGCGCGTACGTTCCACAATCCTGAGGGACCGGGTGGACGAATAGCCCTATGCAGGGGTGCGTGTACTCACCACTTCTCAACGGCATACATTTGGAATCCTACAAGTTCCAATTGTTCCGTGACGATCTCGAAGCGGCACTTTCGACCAATCCAGCGTTCCCCATCCGTGATTTCGTCGTTGTTCCATGCATTCACATATCCAGGTTTATCCGAAGATGTCACTGTAGAGCCTGAGCGGGAACGTACACCGGATAATCGGCCGGCTGGTGGTCTTGCGCGGGGCGAACGTGTCGGTGGGACGGACGGTGCCAATGGCGATAAGTAGGACAGTGTCGGCGAGCGGACTGTTGGCATCAACAGCCGCAACGAACCGTGATTCGCACTCGGCCGCGACATAGCAGATCGAGTTCAGAGTCAAATGTCACGTCGATGTCACGTTGTGACAGTGATGTGGCTCGATCAACTAAGGCTAAAGCCAGTTACCCTAACTACTAGACATGCAACGATAAAAAAAAGAAGGCTGGAAACGAGACAAGTGTGGTGACGATGCAAAGAGATGGAATATATAGTTATCGGTGGTAGATGACGGCCCTAGTGGAACAGGAAAGAAAGTGTTAGGCTATGTAGACCAGACAGACGAACGAAGACAGAGCCATGCGATGGAAGTTCATAGAACGGTGCATCCACTTGTAAACCACCTAACAAATTTGTCAATTTCATTCAGTGCGAAAAACGGGTGCTAGAAAACTGACCAATTGCTATTCAGTTGTTCGATCCAACCTACGACCATTCTCAATCTCATGCGGGCACTTTTTACGGGCAGTAATTTTGCTTTCTCGTGCTCATCTATGGGGAGAACCATCCCCATCCAAAAAGAAAACGCACCGGGATCGGTGTCGGGGGGCTGCGGTCCATAAGTATAATTCAATCGTTGAACTACCCAAGGAGCAGTTCCCGCACGGAGTTGGCTCAAAAACGAGTGACAAGTTTCCAAGAGTGCCGGGGTCGAAAGAAATTGTCGAGAAGTAGAAGACGAACTGGATTCCGGGGAGTATGTTGATGATAATGGCGACCGAGGTGGGGAAACACAGAGCTCTACTTGAGTAGGTAGAGAGGACTGTTGATCGACATTTGCAGTAGTGGAAGACACAGGTGTTTGATCGCCGTCTTCAGCAGCCCACTCTGCGAGATCGTCGTCGTAATCCTCAATCATCTCGGCTCTGGCAACCATGTAGCCGTCGAGAGCACCTTTCTCCAGTATTCGGAAACGATGGATTCCCCAAGTCTCGACCATACTTCGGCCATCTGCAAGCATTTGGACGCTTCTGATTTCGAGCATGGTACCAAACTCGGAGCCGGCACTTGGACCATGGTGGGGAATCGGGGCAGCACGTGGGGGCATAATCATCCCAAACGTGGGGTAAGGTTTCTCGAGACACCGACGGAGCATCAAGCGGTAACGCGGTTCGAAAAAGTGGAGTAGTGTGGGCATTCCAGGAAATGAAAGTTGACAAACGAAAATGGGTGTGTCCAGGCGAGCGTCACGTTCTTCGTGCTCTATTGCATCACCGCGGGTAGAATAGGCGTCAGGAAAAGCTCTGAGGACTAAAGGAAGAAAGGTGAATGCGCATGGAAAAGGATGCAGGAGGGAGCTCACGAAGGGAAAGAATGATCTTGTTGTGAGGATGCCCCTGAAAGTATGCAAAGCCTGGAAACCCACGGCGACAGAGGGGACAAAGCATGCTGTGGTCGAGAGAACGCTGTAGACACTTTGCACAAAATGTCTGTGGGAGATGAGGGGTGAACAATTTCAAAGGGAAGAGAAGACGCACGTGTTGGCAGGGGGTCGTGACTGGCTGGTGAAGCAACATGAAGCAGATCTCGCAAGTAAGTTCTGCGCAGAGGGCCTTCTCAAAGTTGGGGGGAGAAGGCGGACTGGGTGGTGACGTAGAGTCGGGGCTATGGTGGTGGAGGCCGAGATCGGAGGGGTGTGAGAGGGGCGGTGAAGGATCGCCTGGATCGGAGTTGTCATCCGAATTGCCGAATGGATCGGGGGACGGATCTTGGGCGACGTGGAGGAGACGTATGATGCTGTTCACTCTGACGTCGAGGGGGCGGGGTGCATTGTCGTCGGAGACGTCCTGTGACACGAAGGGGGCGGGAAAGAAAGCTACGCGGGAAGAGGAGGGGATATGCGGGGAGAAGGACTGCTGCTGGGCGGAACAGCCGGGGATGGGGCAGAGGGAGGAACGGTCATGGTCGGCGCAGAGGGTGTGTCCACAGCGGAGGGTTGTTGGCGCAGAGAGGAGAGCGGCGGGGTCGCAGAGGGGACAGTGGAGGAAGGGGAGAAGGTCGCGGGGGGATGGAAACATGATGGGGGAAGAGACAGGGGGGGAGGGGGTATTTGTAGGGATGGGGTATTGGCAGTGCCGATGGCGGGGGGGAATCAGAGAGGAGGATGAGCACGCTGCGTAGGACGTCGCCCGGACTCCGGGGGGATCCGTCTCGACGTCGCCAACAACGAGCTCGCCATCACGATCTGTTCCTCAGATCGAACTCATCACGTGCACATGACCACATTTGACATTCTCATACAGACGACATCTACGACATTAAATTCTACTTTACAGGTTCGACGTGCTCGTGGTTGGCCAGGTGCTGATACACGCCAGTTAGCATCATCCCCACGCTCATTTACTCCACATCACTTACTATTCCGAGACTGCCCGCTCGTACCCATACTTCTTGATAAAACTTTCCAGCTGCGATGGCCCTCGTGATCCATACGGGTAGGGCAGTGGTGTCGGTGGTGGAGAATCCGTCCGCCCATCAATCCAATGCAGGATCGGTGTGAAGATCTGTCCCTCTTCGTCAGCCCTCACCCACACCACTTCACTGCTACCACACCCACCTTCCATGCTACTTCCAGCTCGTCGTCTCTCACAAAGTTCGAGTGGTCGCCTTTGAGCGCATCCAGGATAAGCGCCTCGTACGCCTCGGGGATCTTCGTGTCCGCAAACCGTCTCTTGTATGTCAAGTCCATCTCCGTCGGGATCGCGCGGAACGAGTACCCCGGCGTCTTAGAGTTTAGCTTCAAATACACCGCTTCCGAAGGCTGGATCCGCACTACCAACTCGTTTCGTGGAATATCCGTAAAGATCCCCTCCGTCACATTCTTGAACTGCACACGAATTTCCACCTTGGCCTCGTTGAGTGCTGCGCACTCATGTCACGTCATCCATTCACCACTTTTTGGTTCATCTTCACTCACCTTTACCGGCTTTCAGGATGAACGGCACACCATCCCACCTGGGGTTCTTAATCCAGAGCACCGTCGCTGCATACGTGGGGCAGACAGAGCCCTTTGGCACAGTTTCATCATCTAGGTAACCAGGCTTCCCATTCGCTCCAACGTATTGACCCAAAAGCGTGTCCTCTTTCTTGATAGACGGAATTGCGCGTAGCACCTTAACCTGTGGTACACGTGACAACACCGCCACATGGTATTGGTGGCGCACACACCTTTTCATCCCGGATATCTTCTGCGCTGAACGACACCGGGCGTTCCATCGTCAGGATGCTCAACACCTGCAGCAAATCTGCACACACACGTGGTCAGTGTGGGCACACCATTCCCATACCTTTCCTGCAGAACTCACGATTCTGTAAAATATCTCGAATGATACCAAATTCGTCAAAGTAACCGCCACGACCCTCAGTACCAAACGGCTCCTTGAACGTGATCTGGACATTGTCGATGGAGTTTCTGTCCCACGCAGCATTCATGGCAACGTTGCCAAATCGCAGGACAAGTAAGTTCTTGACCATCTCCTTGCCCAGATAGTGGTCAATTCGATACGTCTCGTCTTCCGTCCATGATTCCTTAAGTGCTGAGAGTAGGGTATGACATGAATCGAGGTCTTTGCCAAATGGTTTCTCGACAATGATACGATTGATCCCATTTGGAGAGTAGCACTGCTCTCGAGTGTTTTTCGCGACAGGAATGAAAACGGAGGGTGGTAGCGCGAGGTAGAACAGGCGGTGGGCTTTGCGAGTCCTATACGCCTGCTCGATGCCTTGAAGATGTTTTGTCAAGTTGATGAACGATTCAGCGTCCTCATAGCCACCGGAGACATAAGTTGACAACTGCTTGAACTCTTCGAGCTTGGTTGCTATTTCTGCGTTATCCTCCGGGACCTTGATGTAGGAGGTGATACGTTTGTGGTACTCTTCGGTGTTCATTTTCGTGCGAGCATAGCCGACGATGTGGACATCACTTGGGAGATAACCATATCGGTAGAGAGTAAACAGGGCAGGGTATGTCTGCAAAGACAGGTAAGGAAAGCCGAGACGAGTGGGCGAGAAAGAGTAAACCTTCTTCTTTGCGAGGTCGCCAGAAGCGCCAAAGACTGATAACAGATCAATAAGTGGGGATAAAGATAGCTCTGAGACAGGGGCGCACCTACGATGACAGTGTTATCTCTGAGGGCGTTGCCACTGATTTCCATGGACGGGATCGTCCCGGAGCGAGCACGATGGATGGCCATTGTAAGTGAGGAAGAGGGCTGACAGCGGGGTGACTGATGGGTGGGCTTTATTGGCCAAGCGACGTGAGAGGTATGACCAATGATGAGATCAAGTCTCCGTCAGCGGACATCCCCAGATTCCCACATGGCCGATTCCGACCAAGCCATTACACACTTTCAGGACCTCGTCTCCCCCGCACACGCCAATGCAGACCCGACCACCCTCCAGATACGCGCCAGCGCACTCCTAGCGCGTCTCAAGGCACTCAACAGATCCGCCAACGCGGCCACACGCACCCACAAACAGGCAACCGCAGATGCCAGGCAGGACATGGACCAGACCCATCTCGGCCTCCAAAATCTCCTCTATGAGAAACGCCACCTCGAGCGCGAGATCGACAAGTGTCGCCAATTCGCGTGCGTCCTTCCCTTCTCTTTC
The DNA here is from genome assembly GCA_038094335.1 of Tylopilus aff. striatulus. NCBI lineage: Eukaryota > Fungi > Basidiomycota > Agaricomycetes > Boletales > Boletaceae > Tylopilus > Tylopilus aff. striatulus. Next base: position 5,911 of record JBBPTY010000939.1, on the reverse strand, counting down.
CGCGTTCTCCGCTCTCACCTCCTCCGACCTCGTAGTTCCATTTACCAGGACATTCCTTTGCACTCACTCCCAGAGTTCCAGGAACTCGCGCCACCCGAGGCCCGGACCCCGGACGTCCTTGAGAATCCGCATCAATTGATGCTTAACCGTCTTAGTTTCGAGCTTGCAGAGCGCCAGAGGTGACCTTACACGTCGTCCTTGCTGAACAGCCCCCTTAATCCCCTTATCAGACTGGATCTCCGTCGCAAAGAACTCTTGGTCCAAAAGGATGAACTTCTCAAACAGAGCAAAATCAAACTCGCAACCGTGGAAAGTGTCAAACAGCAGATAGACACGCTAATGAAGGTGACGCCTTTCTTCCCCATTATCTTCGTTCACACCCACCTTCCCTTGACTTCTCAGGCCGCCGCAGACATTCAGAAAAAGGTTGATGAGCTTGTCCCATCAGCAGTTTTATCATCGACCGCCACGACTCCGGCCCCCATCTAGCCGGGCGTGTCATCACATCATACCTGTCTGCAAATTCGGTTGCGTCGTACCCATGCTTCTCTCCTTTAAGCTCAGCTGTGCCATAGAAAACACACGTTCTGTCAAGTCACGGTCAGCGAGGCAGGCTCTACATGTTAAAAATTTCCTAGATAACGGTACAACAGTGTAGTAGATCCTGAGATGTACTGACGACACAGCGACTGAGAAAAAAGTAGACAGATAAGTTGTGTTTAAGGAAAGGGGGTATTCTCCTGAACGTTCAATGAATTGCACCAGGATAATTCTGAAAAGGCGATAGCAATATACGAGAAAGAACGGCAAAAAAGTATGAATGGCGCAATGTGTTTCAGGTGCTTATTGTTGCAAGATGCTGGACACCAACATCACGCGATGCCGGTCTTCAAGAGTCCTCCTCGCTGATGCTGCCAACGTCGCTCATTTCTGCGTCTTCGTCGTCCTTTCCATTTTCTGTGGCATCGACAGCCTCCTTGGTTGCAAAACGCTGTACATATTCTACAAAGGAAGAAGATAGGAGTGAGCAAAACATCCTGCAGTCAAATGTGCCTACCTTTAACTTTAGCTTCGTACTCCTTTGGATGTCGCATCATCAATGCTGCTGCCTCCCCATTGAGCGGGTCATTGGGATTTGGGTAGCGGAGAAGCTGCGGCAAGAATACTTCAAAGATGTTGATCATATCTGGATACCAGTTCATTCACACAGTCGTACGGGATAGGCAACGCACACACGCACCGAACATGGGTGACCAAGTCTGGTTGATGACGTCCAAGCACACTGATCCACTCCTGCACATCGGGTCGGTGAGCGCCTGACGATTCTGGCTATGGAGGAACCCACTCACAGTTCATCGATGTTGGGGTGAAAGATTTTGTTCATGAATCCAATACTAGGAGATTTGTACGGGTAATCAGCTTGTAGCTCGACATGTATCTTCCATATTCCGCCCGCAAACGGAGCTGCGAGGTGCCATTATTAGCACAGGTCGCTGAAACACGGAGCGACCCACTTTCTGGAGGTCCGTGAAAACGAACATAGAACTCGCGCATGTTATCGTTTACAAGGGTGACCTCATAGTCCGACATCAATCTATGGGGTGCCAGAATGAGATGAAAGAACGATTGAGGGGGTTGCAGACACTCGCAGCTTCATGACATCGGTTTCGATGCGGCGCTTTGTCGAGTGTTGCGAAATGGATGTTAGTTATTTCTGCATAGAAATAGACGGTGTACTCATCATATTAGCTTGGGTTGAGCTGATGGTACAGGAAGAATGCGGAGCTCAGCAGACCTCAGCAGGCTAAATGACAACTTATCGGCAGCTGGAGATTATTGTGCGGCACCGGCCCGGAAGCTTCCTTTTCTGGTTGTAACCGGAGGTAACAACCAACGCCGCACTTGCCCACACCAGCCCACACCAGCCCGTATTACAACAGCAAAACAATTGATTGTATTCCCTGCCAGAGGATAACTTGACGCAAGAACAGCGTGGGATAAGATACAACAGGTATAGACTCAAGAAAAACATTGTAGAACTAAATTTCATCGCCCCACGTTTGGGAACACCTAGTGTCGTAATCATCATCAGTACATTAGTAGAAAGACCATTCCTCCGTGACGCAGTAGTCATCGTAAGGGTTGCAAGGATAATTTTTCCTGTAGCCAGCCCCGGTGCGTCCATAGGCAGCAGCATTGCGTTCGGCAGACGGTGCATTCGCGGCGGGTGCCCTGCGGCCGCCGGCGCCGACCACATTGCTCTCCGCAGTGCCGCTGCTTGCGGAGAAAAGGTGGCGCGGATTGGACAAGTCGAAATCAATACTGGACTGGTTGTATGCCCTCATTGCCAAAAGCAACGCTATCAATCACCGCCTTTGAGTCAGACCGATGAGAAGAGAGAGTTGAAAAAGTAATGTACCAAACCAGAATGCACCCAACGCCGCAATCAATATAAGTTCCTCCTGGTTTCGTGAGAAGGCTCGGCCGTCACCACTGTGGTAGTGGTGCTTGATGATCCTGCAGAATTTGTTCATCAAGTCCCCTTTGCCTCAAATATTTGAGTGAGGCCTCACAAGAAGACGAGAGCACCGATAGCTAGGATTGTCACTGATGTTTGCGTCAAGTGCACAACCTCTGTAGATTGAAAGGCTTGGTTAATCATGATTCAGTAAATCGAGGGATAGAGACTTACGGATGGAATGAGGCATCATTTTCAGGAGGAAATGTCCGAGCACCAATGCGAGGATCGCTGGTCATGATTTCTGGTGAACCTGTCTCGACCGGCATTTGGGCCGACATACCTTTTATAACATGCCTGAACGGATGTTCGCCGAACAATGCCATATCGTTCAAAGTTGAAGTCAAGGAGCTGGATAAGGGGTGGGTGGGAACCGCACGATAATAATCGAACTCTTTTTCTGAACTAGGCCACGAGGCATCCAATCCAGATTTATCAACGTTATATTTGCAGGACTTGAAACGTAAGTAGTACGGACAGCTACCACACAGAACCAAACAAGAAAAAAAATTCTACACATTTACATACATGAGGTCATGCCGCTCGTGATAGTCGTGTTGTTAGTCAGCCAAGTGAATCCAAAGGATAAGTCAAGGATTGGTGGTATCTAGGTTGTGTACACTCCAGGAATTACCTCAGGCGATTCCAGGGACCTGAGTGATCATCGGCGGAGCACCGTTAACACCTGGTTGAATAACTACCGAATGTCCAGGCGCCTGTTGCACATAATTCGCACCTGGCACATATGCTCCGGGATATGGGCTATACGGGTAGGGCCTGTGGACTATCGCTTCCCCAGGGTAGGATGGCCATTGACTAAACCAGCCAAGCTGTGAAGTATGTTCCCGCCACGCATAAACGCTGTGGCAAAATGTCAGCTAACACGAATATGGTAACGAAATCAAAGTCAAAGTACCGGCCAAGGGCGACTGCGCGCGTTGTAAGGGTTACCAGTATAAGGAAGAATGCCACGACTGTAAATTGCTGATCAGATCATGGTCAAACGAACATCGTTATACGCACAGGTCACGAATAGAGCCCAAGAGACGGCTTCTATCACTTTCATTTCATAACAATAAATCTCCGCAGACACTAGAGTTTCACTACAATGAATTTCGTAAGCATGGATATCAACCAGGAACTTACTCGATCCACTCCTCGTCGGCTGCAGTTCACCAGATAACGAATAGCACTGGACATAGCCAATGAGATCACTATGGTGTCTTAGTAATGCACATGCCACCATCCGCGGGGTGGCAGACTTACGCAGACCACGCACCCATAGCTTTTTAAAAGGAATTGAATACCTCAATAATGTAGCAACAACAAAAAACAATCCCACCTAACCACATGATGCCAAGAATAAAGTGGAAAGTAACCTCGATGATTGGTTGCGCGAACTGTAACCTGCGCATGGCTCGAACGAGACAGGTAGTACATTCAAACGAGGACACTTACAAAAGAAGAAATACAAGGATCGTCGCCGATGGTGCGACGAGGGAGAAAATCGTGAAATCATCTGGTAAGTGTCTTAAGGCTTGGGAAACGATGAGCCAAAACAGACGAACTCACGATTGATGTTCGGTAAGAAAAGGCTTGCAAAATTTGACGCCAAGCCTAGGACAATCGCAGCGAGGCTGAACGCGAATACTGGTCGCTGATGTAAATCTCTAGAACCGCGAGGCACTGCTCTATAGGACACACCGTAACCCAACATCCTCAAGTTAGCAAAGAGAATAGTCATTTCGATGGAAACGTTGGAGAGAATCAGTCGTCTACAGCCGCAGGGTTAAAGTTGGAGGGGAGTCCTGGAGAACACCTGGGAATCGTTCGAAGGAGGGTTCGTCATATTTGGACAGCAATCGAACCGCACAACTGAAGCAAGGTCCAGCGGAGTTTCAACGGCATAAACGGTCCTTAACGGGATAGCATGAGGCTGATGAAGTTGAAAAATATTCATTGACTCTATGCCGTATACTGTGTTACTCTATGTTACAGCTCATTCCATGAATCCGACGTCAACTACGTAGCATACATAACACTGTTATCCCAAAACAAAAGAATACCGCAAAATCAGTCTAGCCGAAATATCGGAAAGATTTTGCAAGATGAACATCAAGTTCATTTCCATCACCGCCGGGGTGATGCACTCCTCTTGTAGTGGTCAGTGTGTGCACGAGCGGGAGCCGTGTGCGTCCAGTTAGGATTGCGTGAGTCGTTCCGTCTCGAGGGATTTCTCCAAAGCTGAGACTCGGGGTCGGCTTTCTCACTAGTGTAGGCTCCGCCCCTGGAACGAGTGTTGGTGGGGGCCGGAAGCTTCGACATGCTCGATCTGGGACCGAACCAAGGATAGACCGTAACCGGAATGAACCAAACGTTGCGATTCACACGGTAGTAGTGCTTCAACGCCATCCCAAGGACGAAAAGAAGGAATGCCCATACTTTGACAAGTTCAGAATAGGTGGAACCTTTGAAATAAAGTACTTGCCTAGGATAACGTTGAATAGCGAGAATGCTTCAAGGACACGATATTGCGCTTGGTACGTCTCCGTAGAAACTGGCAAGTTTGATAAATACGTGCGCGGCATCAGAAGAGGCGATAAGCGTACATCCGGCTACGTCGACAGGTTGCGAGCTGTCTTCCGACGAGAAGCACTCGACATCTGCATTTTCCGAGTCAGAGCCAGCTAGGAATGCACCAAGGGCTGCGTCTGCTTAAGGACACGATGGAACAGAGAGGTAGCTGAGACGCACCAAGCCAAAAAGTTCCCAGTAAACCCAGACACCCTAGCTCTATTCTGGTGGAGATAGGGTTGCGGTTTCCGAGAGCACTGCAAACGAGACTGAATGGCATTGATATGTACACAGAGTGGAACTTGAGGGATTATGCATTACTCACAGCACGAGCAGGATCAACAGGCTCACGCTACAAACGAATATTGCGAACGGGACGAATCGAGCTAGTGGTCGCTAAGCGACGACAGATCATCAGGTAAGTAGACACATACTTAGATCTGTAATGATGAACATGGTCTGAAAGTGAGCAGCGATGGCTAGACATATTATGGTCCAAGCCAATACAACGGCTAATGATTGTATTTAATTAGCATAACAGGTTGGTAGCATAAGGGGACTTGCTATAGAGGCTCGCTCTAACGATATTAAACTTGGAGGGCATCGTTGGCCACGTAAAGATGGACGAGAGTGAGAGTGTGGAGAGTCGCTTGCGACCAGACTGCTGGCGTGAGCGCGGGACTTGTTGCGGGGGAGTATAGGTGGGACGAGACGGGTAGTTCAGGGGAGCGGTGTGCGATGGCTTCATCGCTGGGGGGGATCTATTTGTAGAGGGCATGCGGCACGGGGATGGTAGAAGATCTCGCCAAAGCAGCGTGG
>JBBPTY010000937.1:0-12469 GCA_038094335.1 Tylopilus aff. striatulus | reverse complement strand
GAATGTCTAAGGTTTGACCGAAGTCCTAGATACATTGACAATCTACCAACTAGTCCACCAATTCGCACGTCTAGTTGAATTACACGATAAAGGAATACAGAAATGCAAGAAGTTGCTTTCGTGCGTATGAGGATGGGGATCAAGTCACCCATTGTGTATGTAGGAGAGGTTGTTATTACGAACCGGAGATAGTGGGGGCGAAAATACAATGCAAACTCAGGTACCATACTTGATCAGGGACTGCGTTCACGAGAATCAGAAACAGCTCATATCTGATCAGCCAAGAGACCAACCGAGTTAAAGATAGCAGACTCAGGCAAAAAACCGAGAAAGTGCCAACAGTTACTGAGCCAGAGTAGCAGTGGCATTGGGCGCATCAGGTCCTGCAAGTGCGCCCTCTGCGACAACACTAGGTGAGGTGGTCGAATCACCAACTTGGTGAAAATCTGGCGACGCGAAGGCCGCTGAGGGTATCAGCAACAGCAATCATATAGAACAGAGAACCTCACCGAGAATCTCGCTGTACATCATGACCTTCCAGGTGTCTACCGGTAAGTCAGCGTCGTTGAAGCTCCAATCAAATTGCTCCGCTGCGACCGGCTCGTCGGTTGGATCATGGTATGGTGCGACATACTCATGCGTGAGAGACATAGCAGCATCGATGCGTTTTCTGGGGTCAAAGACGAGCATCTTCTCCAAAAGGTCCAATGCTGGCGAGGGCATAAGATCCTTCGCTTTCGTAGATGACAAGTTTGACTGACCATCCTTATCAGTAGTTCTGAGTTTTTGGCTAAATGGGACGCGCTCGCGTTTAGGCAAGCTTTGGACGAATCTCAGCGTCTGGAATGACAAATATGAGACAACGGCATCATCGTTAGGAAGGAGGACGGACATTCTCACTCGCGATGGTCTCGATTACATCATCGGGGGGTGTCCCTAACAGCTCTGTGATGATCGAAAACTGGTTCACATCTACACTCTATCCGTCAAGCGCTCAGGAACGCAGAGAAGGAACACGCACGGTCCTTGCCAGGGAACAAGGGCTTTCCCTCTAACATCTCCGCAAATATACATCCGGTGCTCCAAATATCAACCGCCACGTCATATTTTTGCCAAGTTAGCATGATCTCAGGGGCACGGTAATATCGTGTCGAGACATATCCTGTCATTTGCGGATCTTGGATGCGCGCTAGACCAAAGTCGCATATCTACCCTTATTAGTCATATCGGACAGGTATGCTGACGTCGAAGAGCAGACCTTGAGGTCGCAGTTCTCGTTGACAAGAATGTTACTTGGTTTCTGATGACGATGAATCAGAACCAGATTATAAAAGGGAGCAAATTCCATGGCTCACCAGATCGCGATGGACGACACCGGCAGAATGAACATATTTTAGACCACGCTATTAAGGCACGATGAGTAAGGGAAGTTTCGGAGTGCAACACACGCACGAGTATCTGGTATAAGAAGTATTGGATAAACTGTTTCTCCAATGGACGCGAAGTCAGGAGGCGATGCAAATCGGTGCCAAGTAGCTCTGTGACAAAGTACCTACATCGCGAGATCAACTCGTGCCCAGAGGTGGAGCAACAAGAGTGGAGCTCACAAATCTTCGAGCGGCGATATGAATACGTCACTCAGGCTGATGATCTGGAGCGTGTTGAATCGATGCGAAGGGTGTTAGGTGAGAGGGAACTTACGTTCTCGTGTTGTATGTGTTTCAATAGCTTGAGTTCGCGATATGTACGCTTGCTGAGGACGGGTGTACTAAAGGGCTTCATGATCTTCTTGATCGCAACTGAGGAACCTGTGAGCTGGTCCTTTGCGGAACTGGACGCGTATGAGAGATGTGTGAGAGAAGAAGGGAGGGGATAAACGGTACCAAACGAGACCGAAGGCCCCTTGAAGGGAGCGAATGAGTGAGCGAGGATGAGATGCAGCGATGAAGGTAGCGCACCCATCCCGACTGGCTGTAGGTCAACATAGCGCGTAGTGACCTATTTTATCTGGTTGAATCGGATGTGGATGAAGGGTTAGTTGTCGGACGCACCTCGAAGGATGTGCCGAATATGCTGAGCTTGACAAAGGACATGGTGGAGATGGAGAGAGATGGGCATCTCAGATAACCCAATTCAGCTCAAGTGTGTCTGAAGTCCAATTAGGTAAAAACGTCTTGTCTTATTCACATACCATGTCCTTCCTTCGCATTGCCCGTTCAGCCGTGAGTACACCCGCATCCTTTACCAGCCTCTGTTCAACCTTTTCAGGCCAGGCTCTACTCTACCGAAGCACCTGCAGCCAAAAAATCGGCTGTATCGAGATACGTCGTGCCAGTCAGCGGTTTGGTGACAGGTTGGCTTCTCTACGAGTACTATCTCAAGGGTGAATCACAGCCAACCAAGTCGAACAAAGTATTGACCAGCCCTCTCGACCCTCAAAACTTTGTCGACATCAATCTCAAGCGCGTCGAACCGTACAACCACAACACCTCCAAGTATGTCTCCCATGCATGCTATGCATTTGGCTACACGTCACCATCACAGGTTCATCTTTGATTTGGGCGAAGGGAAAGCCTCTCTCCTCCCTGTCACCTCTGCCGTTTATCTCAAGGCAGAGGATCTCAAGGATGCCAAAGGAAAGCCCATGCAACGCCCCTATACCCCCGTGTCCCCACCGGACCTGGAGGGAGAATTGGCCTTTATCATCAAAAAGTATGAAACTGGCAACGTTTCAAAGTACATCCACTCTTTGAAACCTGGCGACAAGCTTGCCATCAAGGGACCTCTCCCCAAGTGGCCCTGGAAGAGTAATACTACTCGTTCTCTATGCGACGAGCGTAGCGTGATTAACACATGTTGTAGCAAACGAATTTGATGAAGTCGGACTCATTGGTGGAGGCAGTGGCATGTAAGTCTCCCGAATGGGGAGTGAATCTCTCGCGTCTCACTGCGACAGCACTCCACTGTACCAGATCCTGCAACACGCGCTCCCAGACAAGACCAACAAGACTAAATTCAAGTTGATCTTTGCAAACGTGACCGAGGCAGATATTCTTCTTCGGGAGGAGTTTGATGCTCTGAAGAAGAAGTACCCCAACAACTTCGACGTTATCTATGTGCTCGACAAACCTCCTGCGAACTGGAAGGGTGAAGGAATATTCTTCCAGTTTGCAGCCTCATGCTTACGGTGATGACCAGGACCGACTGGCTATGTCGATGCGGGTCTCATCCAACAACACGTAGCGCCACCAACTCTCGGGAACAAAGTCAAGATTTTTGTTTGCGGTGAGCGATGTTTGCTAGAGTGGGTGGACTGTCGTTGATGTTGATGCGCAACAGGTCCTCCACCCCAGCTTGTTTCTCTTGCTGGGAAAAAGGATGGCCCATCCAAACAGGGGGAATTGAGTGGCATCCTCAAGGAACTTGGATACACGTCCGACCAGGTTGGTACTACCCAGAAACTCGCTAGGATGTATTGCTCACGCGCTTGCAGGTCTACAAGTTCTGAAGAGCAAGTAGCATAGTCTATACAGAATGTATGTAGTTACATAAGCAATGCCATAGGGCTTTCATGGACCGACGCGTGTTCTGATCAAGACTCGCCTGGATATCATTAGTGCATCTCCCTGGACCATGGACAACACTGATCCAAGGCAGCTCGCTCGCTGCCTGCCATCGCCGCCCCAGCCCACATCCTCGTCCGCTGCCACTGCCAAGGCACCCAGCACCGTGTCGACCACTAGTTTCTACGCCTCAAAGCCACCGCCACTTCCTTCTCGAAAAAACATCGGTTCTTCTCATACACGGGTCATTCAGTCTAGCACTCCACCTCCAGGATATGGTACCATCGATCCAGGTACATTTCGTGAGCCCCAGCTTGTCGAGGAAACTCCCATCATCAATGATTCCATGCCCGACCTCTTGCCAGCCGATAATTCATGGGGGCAGATCGACCCTTCCTGGGAAGGAAACCAAGTTTCTTGGGACTCGTCTACCAATGATTGGAATACCAATCCGACACCTTGGGACGGCGGTGGAGCCTGGTCGCAGTCGTTTGGCGGGTCTTCGTCACAAGGTCCCAGCATCGATGGCCGGGACAAGTCTGAAGAGGAGCGCTGGTGGGACCCTTCTAATCGTGATTTGCACAAGAGACCGGGCCCAGGAGTATTGCCACCATACCTAGCCGATCTCTTGCACAATCCTGATCATTGCTTGTTCTCAATCAGTATTGATACGCCAGATATCAAGCTCCATCCCTCATCCGCCCAGGAGAGTGCCGATGTCATCCCGCCATTTCAGCCACCTTCTGCGGACGACCTGACGTACTCCATACCCCATCCAAACGCATACTACTGCAGAAGGCACAACGGTTGGGTACTTCTCCAATGGAAGTCCTCATCGATAATGCCTCCCTTGGCAAAGTCGTTCACTCTCGATCCGGAGACACCATTCCCAGATCTTATGCATCGCAGACGAACCACGTCGTGCATTGGGGAGGGGGAGCAATCCTTTGGGAAAGCAAACCTATCCCATCACTTCCATCGGTACGAAAAAGCAGTAGATGCTTTGAAACTGGACCCCGCCTTTCGTCGCTCAGAATGGGAACTATGCGTTCAAAAGAAACAAAAGCGGCGGAAGGTGACCTCCCTCAGCCTGGATGCAATCTCGCTTGGTAAATTGTCGGATGTTGCTATGGAAGATCCGTCTCCCGACGAAGAAGGCGACTTGTTAGACCTCTATCTTTGTTGCCAGTGCTCCCTGTATTGCATCGTTTCCGAAGTCATCCCTGGTGTTATACCCGTCAAGTACATCGAAGAGTTCACGCGAGAGAGATGGGATAACCCACCACTCGAGCGCAACCGAGAAGAATCTGTTGTCTCAGGGCTAGAGACATTCCTACAGTGCGTCGGATTCTTCATACTGTACTGGACGATGCTCACGCGATGCAGTATCATTGAGAACAAACTATGGAGAGGAGAAAACCGAAGCTTACCAGTGTCTCGCCCTGCATTCCAAAAAAAGATGGGATGGAGCCCTGTAGTGTGAGGACATATCTGCCTATTTCTCAAATTTTACTCATCACTTGCGCCTAGTCGCACTATCTTCGAACAGTTGGACTTCATCATTGCTGAAACAATCACGTCTGCTGGTGTACGCGATACTTCCATCGCACCTCCCAATACGGACCCAAGCACTTTGGAAGGTCGGATGAATGGCAGAAAGCTCCTCCGTTTCTGGGTAGAGACGAGTGCTTGGTTGCTTGACTATCAGCGCCGATACGGTATGTATCGCCGAAATTCTCCGCATATTCACTAAGTTCTTGCAAAGTAAATGCACTCAAAAAGTATACCTGTGCAAGAGTATGGGTGAAACTGGACACCGCCCGCGAGTTGTACCAAATGGCTCTCGGGGCACATCCTGATCAGAGTATGTCTTGTTAAGCCCTCTTTAATATTACATTCTTCATTGAGCGTTGTAGTCCAAAGATTGGCAGAGCCTCCTGCATTTTTAGAGGGGGAAGTTGTTAAGCGTTCTATCCAGGCTCTAGGGTTGACTCCCATGACCTACTCGTCCGGTGAGTCCACCTTCATTCTAGTCCGCTCTGTGCCGAACCGATAGTATTCAGGGCTCTTGGCGTTTGCATATCTCGCACAGTGTAGATGCGATCCTAGGCAGACATCGCATTACTTCACCCAATTCTATAATGTTATCCAAGCTATCCAGCAATATGGCGATATTCTCCCACAGGAACTGCAAACACTTGTTCTAGAAGAGCGTACCAGGAACCGATACACTGAAGAAGATCGCCTCGGTGCTATTAGGGTCCTTGGGTTTGGTAAAGACAACCTATTGCGCGTAGATTACGAGGACGATATCGACGAGGACTTTTTGGTTGGGGCTTGGAAGGACTGCTTGAAGAGATCCTGGAGAGATCCAAAGGATGGCGCACAGCGACTGAGGGATGCCAACGATGCGTTCAGGATCATTGCAGAATCAAGAGGCAGCGTGAACCTTCGGAAAATGTGGGAGGATTTCTCGAGGGATAGTATGGACCCGAGTCGGGCGTACACCATCCTGGAAGTGCCCCCGGAGACGGATGATGGGATGTTGATGACCGTATTCATGATGCGGGTATGTGTTTTGATAGTCACTCGAAACATCGTGCCCTCACGTTGGATTCGGTCAGCTTGAAGAACAGCCTCACCAAGCTGAACGTATGAGGGAGGCATTGATGACGCTCGCTGAGGCCAGAGACAGTTCTCGTTTGCGGACATTCCTAGAAACAGGGCAAGACCGTGAGTGTCTCCCACAGCACGCGTAGGAATACCGTCTCACCTCACGATAAGCGGGCGAGATAGTGCCGACGACGCGGCTTGATTTCCCAAGGGGTCTCAACCAACTTGGCAATACATGCTACCTGAATTCTCTCCTGCAATACTTCTATACCATCAAAGAACTGCGAGAGGCTGTCGCACCGTTGGCAAAGACGAGCCTGAAGGAGCTGGAGGATGAGAAGTACTCGGAGGATGCTCTTATGAGCCATCGTGTCGGTGGGCGGTTAGTCACGAGACGGGAAATTTTCCGGTCTAAGAAATGTAGGTCTATTCATGACTCATGAGGACGAGGTTATCTTGACAATGCGTCAGTCGTCAGCCAATTGGCCAACTTGTTTTGGAAGCTCGAGCACGCTGAGGAGGCTTCTGTCACACCTACGATGGATCTCGCCAAGCTTGCTCTCGTAACTTCGCGGGATGAAGAAGACGAGGCGGAGAGCAGAAACACTGACTCTTCTAACGATACTGATGCCACCCTCGTGGAGGATTCCCAATCGCTGGGTAGGCTTACTACTGCGGACTCGGCTGACACTGTGCTCGGAAAACGCGCTCGAGATGACAACGCAATGGACGTCGATGAGGGTGCATCACCCAGGTCACCCGTGTCCGACATGGAAAAGAACGGGTACGTGATGGTCTCACATCCATCGTCACCTCGAAGTTCGAAGTCACCTCGTCTCGGTCCGTCGAGTAGCTCGAGTTCATCATCCAAGTCCCCTTCAAAAGAGGCGAGTATGAAGGACTCTAGCGACGAAGATATATCGAAAAAGCCGTCTATGCCTGAGAGGAAAACTACGTCGGACTCTGTGATGCTCTTCGGTAAGTCTTTGATTGCACTGCCAAGAAATTCGGCTACATCTTTTCAGGTAAACAACATGATGTGTCCGAGTGTATGGACAATTGCATGTTCCAGATTGAGATCGCATTACTCAACTTCAGTGGCTTGAGTGACGCACAAGAGAAGAGTACTCTCGTGAAACGGTCTTTTCGTCTCATCGATCTCTCTTGACGTCACGCTGACGGTACCTTTAGACTCTTTTATGGCACTTTGAGACAACGCTTGACCCCAGATCCACGGAAGACACGGGCTTCCGTTGCAGAGAAGCAAGATCTCTTTTCTCACCTTCCTGTGAATGTTTCCGATAGCGGGATCGACATTTACGATGGTCTAAGTCGATACTTTGATGACTCGGTCGATTACGAAGGCGCGAAGGCGAGAATGGAGGTTTCACTTGTTGAGCTTCCTCCGTTGATGCAGATTCAGCTGCAGGTACGCCCCGATCGTTTGGTGCGATGCATACGCTCTTCACACGCTGTAGCGAGTGCAATTCAACCGAGAAACTTTGCAACCATACAAATCCCAAGCGTATGTCAAGTTTGGTGAGACGATCTACATGGATCGTTTCTTGGACTCGGCAGATCCGCAGAAGAAAGCCAAGTCTAAACACATACAAACTGCGTTGATCGCTCGGAGGGAACGTCTTCGAATTCTTACTGAGGATAAGGTGTGCACGGATTCTTGGCGAATATCATTACCGAGGTTCAATTGAATGTGAACAGCATGCACCATTTACTGCTTGTCTCGGTAGTACACTCAACTTTCTGACCAAGCAAGAAAATGTCCAGCTACTCCAGCTCGACGACGACCTTGTGGCTCAGATGAACAACGAACAGGAGGTCATTACAACGGAAATCGAGGGACTTCGCAATGATATTGCGATACTCAAAGAAGAGCTGGAAAATGTGTGGAAGGACGATATGACGTTTGCATATGAGCTCACGTCCGTCTTCATTCACCGTGGCTCGTCACCGTCGTTTGGGCACTATTTTTTCTACTCTCGGAACCTACCGGACAAATCGGACGACTGGTTCAAGTATAATGATTCGAGTGTCACAGAGGTTCCGAAAGATGAGGTACTTGCGGATACCACTGGATCTAATGCGAACCCATATTTGGTACGTCATATTCGTTGCGGTAGGATTGACATCGTTTGATCGACCACGGATGCAGCTTGTGTTCGCTCGGAAGGGCTCAGATGTTGTACACACTGTAAAGCGAATTTCCGCGCTTTTGGACGAGTCGAAAACATGATTTACGTTGGATATCCTTGATGGATGTGATCCTCTCTGCTACATACACGTATTCGTGCTAGCTGTTGTAACCCTGGTTTGTGGGTGGAAGGATGCTCTATGTAATAATAATAAACTACATTCAACGTCTGTCTGAGTGTTGGTCCAATCGACGAATGCGAATTACGAACCTTAGGATTGCTCGGGAGGCGATGGGCCGGGCTCAGAGCGAGACGTCACTACCTGCCGCGATTCGTCGCTATCATTTGGTCGAAGGCGTATGAGGAGGTCGTCCAGCGTGCCCAGGATCTCGTCCAGTCTAGCCTCTACTCCACTTGCCATGGTATCGGCACTCTCCAGGCGCGCCAGCAGCTCCGAGTCGTCAGCGTGAATTTGCTCGCTTTCGGACCCCAACACCCGAACACCGGGCTCGACGTCTACGACCTCTGTTGCGACCGGTAGACCGCCGAGGATGCTTTGGAGGTCGTTCAAGGACATGACGGCGATAACACGCGGAGTGTGAATCTTGTCAAGACTCGGGGCTACGGCGGCATCTCGGCAAAGGTGTCTTGTCACCCATGGCCTCGCAGGCGGAATGTGTACAGCGACTGCTTGCACCATTCCCGGCGCGTCCGTTCGACCAAAAAGTGCTTGACGACAAAGTCGCACAGGAAGTAAGCAAGTTCCAGCACGCGTCGTCGCAAGAGAACGTGCGGAGCCGGTGGGAGCTCGTGCTCAGAAAAGAGGTCTTTGCCTTGGCGGTGCGTCTCTCCGCGCCGTACGTGCTAAAACCCCACACCCAACTATGCTCTTGTCAGGCTACGGAAGGAAATGCATTGAGCACTAAGAGCGCCGAGTATTACGACGGCCTGCAAGATCGGCTCGATCTCGTCCTCACGTTCACCGAACAAGGTTAGCGTTGCACCCCTTCACACGCATCCCCACGACACGCACGCTTTTTTGTTGAATCCTTTCCTGCTACCCGCACAGATGCTTGTGAAGCCGCGTTCCCGTTTACAGTGTTGCAAGACCTGTTGGAGACCCAAACGATCGTGTCGTGCTCGCACATCTTTTCGTGGATCGAAATGCAGGCGTCGCGCCTCACGCAGGGTATGGTGCCGCAGAAGGGCAAGGCGTTGATACTCCTTCGGACGCTCAATGATTTACTTCGGCGGTTGTCCAAGACGGGGTCGACAACGATGTTTTGTGGGCGGATATTGACCTTTCTGAGTGGTGTGTTCCCTTTGGGGGAGCGGAGTGGTGTTAATTTGCGAGGAGAGTATGGTCCTGCGTGGGAGGGGACTGTAGAGGTCGGGCGTAGCGACGTGGAGGGGAAGGAACAGACGTCCAAGGCAACAGCCCAGGCTGATAAAATGGAAGTCGATGACGAGCTGGGAACTGATGAAGCGAAAAAGCAGTCGAGACTGGACAAGGATGGTACGATTTGCTTTTGCATCCATCCATATTTTAACAAAGGCTCAGTGCGTGTCGTGTCCAGATTTCTATAAAACCTTTTGGTCCCTCCAGCTCCCATTCGCTCGGCCGCCGATCTTTGCTACTCTGGGCACGTTTGAAAACTTCAGGCAGGCTGTCGAGAAAGTGATGCCTGTCATCAAAGAAGCCACGACGAAAGAGCGTGCTATGATGGGCAACAGGTCCTCTGCGATTCAACCTGGACCCCTGAAACGCAAACGCGAGAGCGAACCTGGGGAGGAAACCAACACTAGCGATTATTTCTTTGCAAAATTCCTCACGAGCCCAGAACTTTTGAGTCTCGAAGTTTGTTTAATTCATTGTTGTCGATATTCCTGGCGCTCAATGCACGCTCTGTTCCATCTAGATCGCGGACACGCATTTCAGGCGCCAAGTTCTCTTCCAACTTTTGATCCTCCTCAACCACCTGCTTTCGTTCACCAAGTCGGCGAAAACGGTGTGGGCGACTCCACGCAACCGTTCACTTCAGATGGAATTTACGCTCGAACCCACGGATGCGCAATGGGTGCAAGACACCATTGTCAAGGCGACTGCAGAATTACGCTGTACTGCTCCGAATGGGCCAGCTTTCGCAGACACAGTTACTACCATCCTGGATCGAGAGAAAAATTGGGTTAAGTGGAAGAATGACTTATGTGCACCATTTGACCGTGAACCATGGAATGCGGAGGTAGATGGGAAGAAGGTCGGGCTCGAAGAAGCAACGAAAGGCTTGCGTGCCAAGAGAAGGGAAGAGCCAGATGAATGGCAGTGGAGTCTCGGCTCGCAACCATTGACAGAAATTTGGGAAATGGGATACCGGGACCTTTTCGACATCCAAAACCCCTTCCAGTTCAGTCAGCCTTCACTTCCACTCTCGAACTACATTACTGACTTTGCTGCACCAGAGCTGGTGATGTCAAAGATTTCGTGAAAAAGATCAGGCAAGAAGATGGTCGGATTGACATTCGGAAGAAAACGCTAGCAAAGAACGCGGAGCGGATAGCGCAAGCCCGGGCCAAAGCTGCCGCTCCCCCAGCGATAGAGACACCAAGTTCCTCGCAAGATATGGTTATAGAACCACACGCCAAAGTAGAACCCCCGTCCGTTCCTCCTGTTCAGCCTGTTGCTGGATCGCCGATACACCCCTCACTGCCTCCCAAACCTGGGACATCTTTGCCAGCGAGGCTACCTGGTACTGACAGCCCTTTGGTTACACCAGCTGCCCCTGCCCCTGCCCCTGCACCACCAGCGCCTGCAACAATTGCTGGGCCTTCAACAACCCCCGCTCCACCCACTGACGAACAACTATTGAAACTGGAAGACGTAAGAAACACCTCTTTTTTGCATTCCATCGTTTAGCTGATACGTAAATTACGTAGAACAAACAACGATGGTCATGGCTAGCCTTGCGAACTGCGCGAGACCAACACTTGCAGCATTTTGGCAAGATTGGCACAGGCGACGTGCTTCTCCTGGCACAGGAAATTGAAGCGGAAAAGGAGCGTGAGCGAGAGAGGGAGAAGGAGAAAACGCAAAAGATGGATGCCATTGCGGGGGAGTCGGCTCCGACGGCAGCTGAGGACAAGAAAGAGGAGAGCACGGCTCATGGCACGAGTAATGCAGCAGACGGGGAGGGGGATGTGCGGATGGAGGAGGCTCCGGCGACGCTGAATGTAACGAAGTGTATTAGATGATCCGGGATCCGACCATGATGTTATTACAACATGTGGATCGCGTGTATTTCAATGGCAACTACCCAACGAATTGGTGATCTCACCCTTCTCCACTCCTCGACTCGCAGCCGTCGCGGTCACTCTTCCATCCAACCCCGTTAGTCATGTCCACCGAGAATGGTCTACGAGTGCGTCGGTCTCTACAATCCACCACACCGGCTCACGATCCTTGCAGCGTGTCCTGGTCACCGGTGGAGCTGGTTACATTGGCGAGTAATTTTTTTTTCTCCCCAAGGAGTAGACTCCTTTAGTCCTCTCGTCGCTGACCCGACTCTTCAGGTTCTCACGTCGTCTTTGCTCTTCAACAGACAAGACGATACAAGGTGATTTCAATCGATAACCACTACAATTCTCACCCCGCCGCACTCTCGCGCGTTGCACAACTCGCGCGAAACGCATTGCCCCCAAACCCGACGGCTGCGGACAAGGATAGCGCAGAGATTGACACCGTTCAGTGCGACCTGACAAACCCCGAACAAGTCAGAGCGGTCTTCGACAAGTACGGCAAAGGCGGCATATGGGGTGTCATCCACATCGCAGTACGTGTCCTCTCCTCGTCCAGTGCATCCTTTATTTGTGCTGATAAGTCGACAAGGCCTACAAGGCGGTCGGCGAGTCCGTCGAGATACCCTTGACCTATTATGCCAACAACGTCGCTGCGACCATTTCACTCTTGCAGACCATGGCCGAGTACGACTGTACCCGTATTGTTTATTCTTCGTCGGCGACTGTGTATGGCACGCCCCCAACTATCCCGATACCCGAAACAACACGCTTGAAGGCCGACAGTCCTTACGGAAAGACCAAGGTTATGTCAGAATGGATTATCGATGATCTCTGCCACGGTAGGTGATG
>JBBPTY010000936.1:0-12482 GCA_038094335.1 Tylopilus aff. striatulus | reverse complement strand
CGCTGCTACTGTCTGAATCATGCGTTACAACTATAACGCATGTATACCCCCGTCCTGTTTCATATCGTCATGAGCTGCTTGTATGCTCTCACAATAAAATGCTGTAATTGCTTTTTTTTTTTTAATTGACTTGGACTGTACATCTGAAGGTTGAAGAGATGAATACGAGGGATATTACCTGGTGGTTGTAAGCGATGAATGGTCAAGTGTGTTCCGAGCAATGCAAGAAAGTTCTTGGGGTGGATGTATATGACGGAATAAAGAAAAAAGAAAGTAATGTATGATCGAGGTGACGCAGGCCCCATTGACAACACCCAAGTTATAGCAGTACAGACCCTTCCTTGCCCGATGCAACGAGCTCATGCCAGTATTGCCGCAAGTCATGCATGCGCGCTTTCAGCTTTTTGTCGTCTAGGAATTCCTCTATCCAAGATAGGAGGGCGTCTTCGTCTTCTGGAACGAAGAAAGACGACAACAGTGATAACACGGTCTCGAAATTAGCCGAGCTAGACGTAATGTGATCTGCATGTGGCCAACAGAGGTGAGATCTCTGGTTCGCTCGCGAGGGAGCAGTAGTATTACCTCGGTATACCCAAACAATGGCGATAGCAACAGCAACAAACACGTCTGGGCCGTCTAGCAGGAACGCGTCCCAGAGTCGCAGCTGTGTTTGAAAGGGCACCGAATTGGAGAATAGCGTGATATACCACTTGGTAGCGTACGACGTCGTTGAGATCATGTGCTTCTTAAAAGCAGCATAAACATCAGGCATTTTGAGCTGCATGATTCGCTCTTGCACGTAGATGTTCTCCAAGAGGCCGGGAAAACCAGGAGAAAAGACCATGTGCATAGCGTAGGCATCGTGTAGGCGCGTAAGGGCCGCATAAACCTTGTTTGGCGCAAAGTAGCAAAGAAGGGTGGCGGCTATTGGGCCCATACCCTGGACATAACCGCACTGGTCACACCGTAATGAAAATGAATGAAGAACGTGAAAGAGGGAGCGTTGACTAGGCAGATGACATGAGCATTCAATCGGTAGTATACAGGTGGACTTACCCCAGACCATACCGTGTCCGAAACAAGATATGACCGCTGATCGTCCTGGGGACATCAAGATCGATCTGTATGTCATAGCTGGAGGGCTTCTCAAGATCACATTGGTAGCGTTCTCCTAAGCTGACAATCTGTTCACAGCCTGATTTAGCGTAGGTATTCATGAGCACTTCCCAGGCTGCGCTTCTCCACCGATCAGGGATGCCTTTGTAGACACGCCTGCGTAGCTTGTGTGCCTTTGAGGATTTCACGGACCATGACTCCGCGTTCCCACCGCGATCACGAGAGGAGACTTGCATCATTCTTCCCCACTTGGCTATACGGGCGGCTTCCTTGGACGGAGATGATGGGGGCGGTAATGAAGAAACAGACACAGCCTGACTGGGGGCTGTTTTTGGACCAGCAGAGACAGTATAGAGGTGCCTGAGGAGTGGTGCAGCAGGTAAGCGAACCAGTCGATCATGGGAAGCGACAGTGAAAAAGCCGTAGCTGAAAAAACTGAATGAGGAATGAATAAAGCGTGAGAGTATGAAATCGCTGACCGGTCAAGGCTGGAAAGGACCTTGACCTCCTCAACGAGAAGGTCGCTGGATTTCCCCGCGGGAGTGCCAAGGGACGTGCTAGTGCGAGGTTGGCTCGCTCTGGTGACGTGTGGTCGAGCACGAGTACGTTCTAGGCCTTCCTCGTATCCGTCGCCTCTTACGCCGGTTGCGTCGAGCTGAGCATATGTGCTACGTACATGAAAGGAATCCAGGTCTTCTCCTTCTGAAGGGACGAGAGAGATTTTACTGGAGAGAGGACTCAGCTTCGATTGTTGTCTCGTGGTCGCAGAAGACGATGGAGTTTGCGTGGGCTGAGGTGGAACGAGGGATGAGGACTGTTTGTGTAGGTGGGGAGTCAAAACAGGGTCAGGTAAGGGTGAGTCGGATATTCCGGGACTGGAAGGCGGGCGGCTGTGAGGGGGAGTAGTGAGAGCGGTGAGACGGCGGGAGGGTGAGACGGAGTCAGAGTCGGTTTGCGTGGTGTAGGAAGTAACGGTGCTCCTGGTACGATTCTGGGCGGATGAAACGCGTGAAGAACGTGGAGGAAGTTCGAGAGTGTCCTTTGGTATTGGGGACGGGACATGCTGTGGGGAGTGATCGAGGTGAGGGGAGTCAGCGATGGAGGGTGGTTGTTCGTGATTGTTTAGAAACTTGGTTCGCGAGCGGGGATCAGTAGAGAGATCGATGGAAGTGGCATCTTTGAAAAAGTTGTTGTTGTAGGTGAAACTGTCTCCGAGGGAAAGGTCGAGTTCTCGGGAATTACTCTCAAAGTTGGAGGCAGACCAGCTCGCGCGTTGTTCGTCGTTGCCGTACATGGAGTATATGGTGAATATTGTAGTTTCTGCTGAACTACGATCCTGTTCTGGGTTAGGATCGGAGACGGAGGGGAGCGAGAGCGAGGGCGCCTCCATACAGTGAAGTGGTGAAGAAAGAAGTGAAAGGAGTGAATGAATGTCACAGGCCGTGGCCGGAGTTTCCGGTTGGCATCACGACTAACAGTGACCCTAGCTGGAATTACTACTAAGCCTAGTCAACACTAGGGTGAGAACTAATGCTAATTCCCGAGCCACAAAGTCAACACGCGATCATCTAGTTCCACAACGCGTTCTGACCGCCACCGTCCACAATGTGGGAGAGAACGCTACAGGACCTCATTAGAGGCCTTAGGGTGAACAAAAACGACCAAGCAAAGTTCATCGCGCAAGC
The DNA here is from genome assembly GCA_038094335.1 of Tylopilus aff. striatulus. Taxonomy (NCBI): domain Eukaryota; kingdom Fungi; phylum Basidiomycota; class Agaricomycetes; order Boletales; family Boletaceae; genus Tylopilus; species Tylopilus aff. striatulus. The sequence continues at coordinate 9,681 of JBBPTY010000936.1, read as the reverse complement.
CAACGAAGAAATCAGGCGCGAGATCAAGAGCAAGGACATGGAGCTCAAGGCAGGCGCAGTCATGAAGCTAACGTATGTGCGTGTCTACCATTGCTCTCTTCCCATCGCCGTACCGAGACCTCATTCTTCACCGCAGCTCGACATGCTCGGCTATGACATGGCCTGGGCCTCATTCCACGTCGTCGAGGTCATGTCTTCCGCAAAGATCCATCTCAAGTCGGTTGGCTATCTCGCTGCTGCCCAGTCATTCGACCAAGACACCGATGTCCTCATGTTAACAACAAACCTTCTCAAAAAGGTGTGTCCCCTCGTGTCACATGGCGGTTCCTGCTCATGTTGTTAGGACCTGAGCTCTAGTCCTGCCGATGTCGCAATCACATTGAATGGCGTCTCGGATATCATCACTCCAGACCTTGCACGAGACCTCAGTCCAGAGCTCATAGCCATGCTGAACCATTCCCGCCCTCATATTCGCAAAAGAGCTGTCCTCACTCTGTTCCGTGTATGCGAGAACTATCCCGATGTTCTCCGCCAAAGCATCACCCGCATGCAGGAGAAGTTGGACGATTCTGACCCAGGTCAGTCCCCGCTCCTCACAACCTGCGTCCTATGATCTGTAGGCTTTTCCCTCCCAGGGGTCGTTTCTGCTACTGTCAACGTACTTTGTGAACTCACTCGGCAAAATCCCCAAGATTACCTACCGTTGGCACCGCAATTATTTCACCTGCTCACTACCTCGTCAAACAACTGGATGCTCATCAAGATCATTAAGCTAGTCGGTGAAATATGCTGGTTTGACACTCTTTACTGATTCCATCGCAGTTCGGAGCCCTTTCTCCGCACGAATCACGCTTGGTCAAGAAACTCAAACCTCCAATAACCGACTTGATCACTACCACCTCTGCAATCTCTCTTCTTTACGAATGTGTTCACACTTGCATTATTGGTAACATGCTCCAAGGATCTTCTGGTCTATCACTCGCTCGAACCTGCGTCTCAAAGCTTGCTGCATTCCTTCAAGATGCAGATCAGAATCGTCGGTGTAATGATTAAAAATCCCATGCACTTACTGATCGTCCGATCGAGTAGTCAAGTACATCGCCCTCCTTGCAATGGTCAAAATAGTACCCTCTCACCCAGAATTGGTTGCAGAACATCAGGATACAATCCTTTCCAGCGTTGACGACGAAGACATTAGCATCCGGATGCGAGCTCTTGATCTCGTGACAGCCCTTGTGAGCCAATCTCACCTATCATTTGAAACATTGTCTTAAACCAAACAGGTAAATCGATACAATCTCCAATCTATTGTCCAGCAACTCCTCTCTCATCTCGTCCAACCCGAAGGCTCGACTCTTCCCTCAGCAGTTCAGTCTCTGTCTCAGCATGTTGTTCCTTCCATTCCTTCGAAAGCCCCGTCTGCTCCATCGCAATCTACCGCGTATCGCCTCGTCCTCTCTCAGCGTATCATCTCCATGTGTTCGAGTTCGACGTACGACAACGTGGTCGACTTTGAGTGGTATCTCTCTGTCCTCGTCGACCTTGCTTATATCTCGAATGTGGACATTGGCACACAGATTCGCGATCAGTTGGTAGACGTCGTTGGTCGTGTGAGGGCAGCACGAGCTTATGCTGTCAAACTAATGGTCAAGATCCTTTCGGACGAGTCACTCTTGTTGAATGCCGGTGAACCAGGTAGCTGTTTCGAGATTTTATGGGCCGCTGCATGGATCTGCGGAGAGTTTTGCGAGTACGTGTCGCATTTGTCATTCGCGTCACTGTGCTCTGACTTGGTGATACATGCAGCGAGTTGCTGGCACCGGAAGAACTTTTACCATATCTCCTTCATCCAAATGTTGCCCACCTGCACCCCGACATTATCGCGGTGTACATTCAAGCTGCGAATAAGATCTTCGGGTACTGGGCCACAGAGGCTGCTCAACAGTGGACGAATGACCTCTTGGACAAGGTCGAGGGTGCTGTCGATGCCATGATCGAGCAAATGGAAGAATTTGCCACTAGTCCACACCTCGAGGTCCAAGAGCGGGTAAGTCGTACATACCTCGCGAGTCACACACCGATATAACCAACATTTTCATCCCACAGGCTGCCAACATTCTCCAACTTTTCACGTTCATCAAACACGACCTCGCTACGTTTGGGCCTCGAGGCGGAGAGGGGACGGTAGACAGTAGTTTCGATCCCGTCGCTGAGCTGAACTTCCCGAAAAGCTTGTACTTGATTCGACCGCTGGTGTCGTCATACGAACTTGGGCCGGTGGCGCCGGCTGCTCAGGCGAGTGTACCTATCCCAGAGGGGCTCGATCTCGACGCTTGGATCGTACCGGCGATGCAAGCGCCGCTCGCCGACGATGAGCATCCGCAGGTCGAAAAAAAGGTCAAGAAGAGCAAGAAAGGAAAGGACAAGGAGACGTCGAGTCGGACCAAGACCAAAGGCGGCAGGAAGAAGCGCGACGAGGATGCGCCCGTGGAAGAGCTCGTGCCAGAAGAGCCCGAGGAGACAGCGGAGGTGCGCGCAGAGCGGGAGCGGGTCAGTATATCCAACGTCATGCGTCTGTTTGTATTAGCGTCTGACGCGGTCTTTAATGATTGCAGCTCAAAGCGGAGCGGTTAGAGAGGATGAGAGAGGACCCGTATTATATTATGGGCGATGCGCGACCGCCGAGGATGGCGGTGGACGACGTGGATGCGATACCGGTAGTGCGACTGGACGATCTGCCGCCACCGCTGCCGAAAGGTGACGTCTGACTCTGGTTTGGACCCGCACCGCTGACGCCGCTCGTGTTACAGAGGAGCCCCGTTTGTTTGCGCTTCGCAGTGAGACGCCCCGTTCTGTGCCACCCCGGTTCGTCGTGGAGAAGCAGGGCGAGATGCCCGAGGGCGTGGTGACCGAGCCGCCACGTCAAGAGTCTGCGCCAGTCTCACGGCAGCACACACCGAGTTTGTTTGACCGGATATCGACGCCACCGCCGACGTTGCCGTCGTTCCAGCAGTACGAGGTGCCAGGCGAAGATACGCGGGCGAGCACGCCCGAGCCTATCAGAGTCACACGGGCGAAGAAGAAGGGACCATCGTCAACCAAGAAGAAACGGACAGTCAATCCAGACGGTTGATAGCCCCGATCGACATGTTCTACATAATATACATTCGGGAGATGGGCATGCCTGGCCAAGTTTATACAATACAGCCTCGTGCTCGCTCACTTGCGTAGATATTATAAAGTTCAGCTGGGAGTCCGGAGAGATGCGGAAAGCAAGCACAAAGCCAAGATGAGATTATTACAATGCCCCCCTTCTCCTTTGCCTTTATTTTCTTGCCTCCCTTCATTGTTGATCGTCCTCAACCCGTTCTACGGAGTCGACGATTTCGTTGACAAGCTCTAGCGTGACACCGGGTATGATGCGCTCTGCGTCCGTGAACGCGCGTTGCAGTGCGCTGAGTGCCACCCGTGCTTCCTGTGTCGAGACACGAGGGAACAACTGGGGGCACGAAGTAGCTCAGTATAGATGCGGCGGCAGACTTCCACATGGCACTCACCGAGGCTATGGCAGGCAAGATGACCGAATCGAGCATGGTCGTGTCCGGCAACTCCTCGTCCTCCTCCACGTCCCGCTTGTGTTCGACGACGCTTGCTGCGCCCCCAGGATACGCGCGCGCATGATACGCACCGTTGTACTCGTCTGAGTCGTCCGACGGTACTCGCGCGTGCGCCCGTGGCGTCGACGCCTCCTGACCGTTTCCGGCTACCGGGCCACCGCTCGGCATGTGTCGGACCGTCGCCTGCTCGTACGACTTGGGCGATGTCGGGAGCGGTGGGAGGTCGCCCTTGATAGATGCACTCGAGGCGCGTTTGGCTGAGAGGGAGGACGTCGCCGTGTCCGCGCGCCCCGTGCCGTCCATCTCCCACGTTAGGGGTGGTCCCGAGACTTTGATCGAGTTAGCGCGCCCGACTGTCCGTCCGGCATGCCGGACGGTCCCAAAGTCCCATAGGTCTTCTGGGTCGGTGCCCGCAGACCTACATAAGGGGTGTTAGGAATCAGGAGAGCCGTGGGGGACATTGGGCATCGCATACTGGTCCTGAGCCACAGCTTGTTCCTCTTCTTCTATTCGTTCGCCTCCTTCTGCTTTCCACCGCTCGTGTCGTTCGATTAGCTCTGTAAGGTAGTTGGTCTTCTTCGCCGTTCGTACGAACTTGTGTTTGAGGAGTTCGCGGGCTGTGGGCCGCTGTCGAACCCGGTTTACAAACCATGAAGTAAGAGGAGACATGATACGTACATCGCGTGGATCCCGTTGTAGACAATACGCCACGAAGTCTCTAAAAGGTTTAGAAAAACGGCTGTCCAGCTGAGGTGGAGGATTCTTTGGAATAAGGAACAGAACCTGGGAGGGCGTTCAGTATGCTATTCATTGACAAATCGTCAACACGCACTTTCATGGGATGTAGTTCTGCATACGGCGGTTCGCCCTTGGCAAGCTCAATGGCAGTGATTCCAAGACTCCAAATGTCCGCTTTGTGATCGTATCCACTCTGTTTGATCACTTCTGGCGACATCCAGTAGGGTGTACCCACAAACGTGTTTTTCTTTGCGGACAAGGTTCCAGAAAGCTGTCCCGAGACACCAAAGTCGGCTAGCTTTACGTCTCCCGTCGCAGACAACAAGATATTGGCAGCTGTGCCGGAAGAGTCGTCATACGTGCCACGCGAAAGTAGTGATTATCAACGTACCTTTGATGTCACGATGAAGCTTTCCTTCTGTATGAAGATAGTCCAATCCGCGAAGCAGCTCGCGCACAATGATAGCAATGTACTCTTCTCTGAACACGCCGGGTTTCATCTATTCACTCTTTCAGTGGCCATCTTTCATCCCGACGATGATCGTACCAGATCGGAACAGGAGCCACCCGAGCAGTACCTATGTACCCACGTGAGTAAACGAACGGCGTCCAAGAAAAAGACATACTCCATGACTATCCAGAGATGCGTTCCCTTGAGATATGAACCATGGTATCTTGCATCAAGAAGTGTTACATGTCAATCTCATCCGATTCGCACATAGGGTATACAAAAACGCGATCGAACGAACTTGGTTACGTGGAGAGAGTCCAGCTGCGACAGGATCTGTATCTCCTGTTGGATATCCTCTATCTCATCTTCCGCGCTTTCGAGGTCAATGATCTTGATGGCGACGGTTTTCTGGGTCCTCTTGTCGTATCTGAGAGGTATCGGATGAACGAAGCGAGGCGGGGGGACGTGAGTGGGAGTGCGTACCCTTTGAAAACCTCGCCAAAGGAGCCTTTGCCTGAAAAACGCATGCGTCGTCTGCCACTCGCACGGCGTCACGGATACGTACCGATTCTGTCTTGTTTCACGTAAAACTCCTCTGGGTCTTGTTGTCTGGTATCCTGGAACGATGCATTTAAGACGTACAAGACTGAGCTCGCAGAGTGGTGCTCACCAACATGGTCTGGATATGGGGATGAGGCGATCTCAACGTGTCTCGAGCGGCGTGGTATTCAGAGCCGTCGAAGCGATGTGATGGTGTCGAGGAAGAGAAGCTAGATCGACTCAGCAAGGTCGTTTGAACAAGCCATCCTGCACTTGCTTGTTTTGTCGTCTTCAAGTCGTCAGCCGCTCAACGGCCACCGCGACTTCCATTTCTTTGGCGACTACTAGTCAAACAATGTCATCGCCCTACACAGGGAAGGCGATGACGTCGGTCATCCCCACCCCATATACTGTATAAACATGCCCAGAGTCTCTTGCCCTCGTCTCCCGTCCTATCAATCCAACGCGAGCGCGATCTCGCCCTTGGAGTTAATCGTCTCCATTCTTGCTGATGTACATGGGAAACTCGAGTCCCCCGGCGGTGAGCGAGCCCACGAGCGCTCAAGGGCAAGTTTCAAGTCGAAATGAGCTTCTTGATGGAGCTGCTCAGTCGATCAATGGATCCAGTCTCGTGCTGTATCGTAGCCGTTGAGATGTCCGCCGGGGATGCGTATGCCTCTGGTCTGGTTGTCAGACCATGTAAGGAACCGTCACGGTTTCATGTCGCGTTATGATCGATGATCGGTGACCAGGGGTATTTTCCAATTCAAATGGGCGACGCTTATTTGTGAGTCAAAGATCATTTAGTCGGAACAGCTCAGCCTCTTGGCATGTTGCGGCTTCAATGCGAGTTGATAGAACCGCAGAGGATTGATTGATTTGTCCTGCTTCTGCTCAGTCTCGAAGTCGATAGGCTAGCATAAACAAACATCGACAACATGTCCAGGGAACCATCAATCTTTCTTCTAGAGGGAGAGGGCGGGGGTTGATTGCAATGAGATGTACACGGAGTCGAGGGTTAGATAGCTAGTACCATGTATGGTCGATTCGTACAAATTTGGTGACCTTAGCCAGCTTTCGCCTTGAGATTCCTCCAGAGTGTCATAAAGAGTAGCCCTCCTACGCCGACGAGCGCTATCTCCAGCCCGATAAAGTTGACCATGCCAACGGTGACACCAGAGCCACCCCAAATGGCTCCAGTCAGTCGGCCGACGTAATTGGAATATTGGATCGCCATAGAGCTATTTTTGTTCCACTCTGCAGGGAGCTGCTTGCTCAGGAGACTGAGCGTCACCGTTGTAGCGAGGTTGAAACCGAGGGCTATGGACCACCAGCAAACGAAGATAGAACCATAGATGACTTTGCCGGTGGCAAGAAGTGTGATGAAGACCACCAGCCCGCAGAGACCCAAGCAGACTCCAAAAGCGAGGAGCTGCCGATCTTGGATACGACGGGCAAAGGCCAAATTTACAAGGAAGAAAGGGAACGTAGAGATGCCAACAAGCCCTATGAAATTTCCTGCAGAGAAGGGAGACCAGTTGAGAGTAGAGTGCGCAGCACCGAAGATCGGGAGGTTTGCCTCCCAGGATCCGAGGACGAAGAAGCAAAGCATGGAAAACCAGCACATGCAAATAATGGCACCCCATTGTGAGAGTGTAATGCAAGACAGTCGGGCTGTTAACGAGTCTTGTGGTGGCGAGTAGCCATTATTCTGGGAAAGGTGTGGAAGCAACGTCCGATCTCCATTCATTGTCCGTTCTTCAACAGGGATAGCAGCTGTTATTTCGTGAACCTCCACGTTCATCTCCGGTGTGGGTACGTCCTTGAAAAAAAGGGCAACGACGAGCCAGAGGATGAGGTGGCAGAGGGCCATAACCCAACCAGGGCTCGTGTATCCGTTGAAGATTGCACTTCGAAATCCAACCTTGTACAGTGCACCCCCGAGGAAGGGGCCAACGGTCATACCCAAAGCTTGTCCAATGACTAGCCAGCTAGAAAGGGTCGTCCGACGGCGAATGCCAACGATAGAAGGATCCGTGCAGTACCGTTTGCAATACATGAAGACCGAGAATGACAAGCCACTTAAGATGCGCCCGATAAGAATCAAGTATAGAAAATTAGCACGATACGCAATTGCATATGCAAGCTGACCCAGGAAGCCTGTGAAACAACCGATGTGCAACGCCGTGGTATACCGCCCTATCAGCAAGATTAGGATTACATTTCGGTCATGAAATTGAGACCGGCGAGGCTTACCTTTGTCATATTTTGTCATCGGAAAGAGTATCAGGCCGCCGAAGAGGGTTGGTATACCGATGACGAGACCCGTGAAGGTTGTATTTCCGCCCAGGTGCTCCACATACTTGCTTGAGGAAGATATGACGATAAAGAAAGACATCTTCAGTGTGGTAGTAAGCCAGAGTATTACAATGAGCTGTAGTACGCACGTACTTGCAGCATAATGTTGTAGGTGATTATAATGACCAAGGAAGTCATATTGGGGAGCTTGAACTCTTCATTGTCTAATTCATTCAAAGAATGATTGCGATTCGGAGGAGCGTGCTTCTGGAAGACATTTACACGCGCAAGAAGTTCTCGTAGCATGTCTAGGTGTAACTGTGACTGCGCTGGCAGAGGGTCTTGTTCAATCTCACTATAACGATAATGAAAGTGGACCGAAGAGAAAGTGTGACTCGGACTTACCTCGAAAGCAAGTTCACCTGTATTTCAGAACCGATACGTAGTCTTAAAACTCGGAAGCGCCCTACGATGGATGGATTCCAAGTACAACGGTCGTGGTTTGTCAGCAAGACCAGAGCATAGCCGAGTCGGCTATGTCGCGGACCTGACTGCGGAAGTCCAACCTGTCGACTGCGTTGATTCGATCAGCAAAAAAGCGCGAGGCGCGAACCTCGGTGGGCAGAAGGGTCGGCACACGTCCCCAAAAGATTGACGATATCACCACCCTCACGACTTGGAACAACAAACACTCGTCAAGCATTGATCACGCAATTCCCTGCTTCTGCTTCTGCCATTGGATGAACTGATGCCACGTTGATGCTGTACTTAGTTTAGAGCAAGCGCAATCCACCATCACCACGGCAGAGACTATGTGCTGACTTGGCTTCGAAAGATCACATCATTCTTCACGAGGTAGAACTAGAACTTGAAAGACGCACAACACGGGCGTCGCAGTGGAAAGAGCATACAGTCATCCATCGGCACTTTAAACACCACCGGCACTTTAAACAAACAATCACAACACACGGAATTGGGTTCCAATCCATGCAAAAACTTGAGTAACATGAAGATATTAACCAGTAGCACTATGTATAATAGTCTTTGGCGCATTCACTCTGTCGAGTAACAAAGTGATGTATGTTTACTATCAAAATTTACACTAAATTGGAACATAATGCTTGTGGATGTGAGTTAAATACATAAGAAGCTATTAAACAAGTGACCAAAGGTCCATACAGAATGGTACAATTACCTGGAATGCTTATCAAAAATTTGTTATTCTGCCAGCATGATGCCGGGCAAGCAAGTCACTATCAGCAATCTCACTATGCATGATATGCCATAAAAGGAAAGTGATGACCAAGCGGTGCAGCATGCGACAGTCAGCATGTTGATTGATGTGATGCATTGAGAGCTGATGGTGGCTTGGAAGGGGCAAGAAAATGAATGTAAATGATGAAAAAAAAGAGTGAAAAGAGGTTTACAAAGAGAAGTTATGGGTTTGGGAGGAGGAGAGAGATCTTGCAAAGCTCGAGATTCAAGAAGTGGTAAGTGAATTGGGCAAAACCAAAGTGCAACAAGCTTGAGGGAGCTCCTTTGAAGTCCTAGGTTAAAGTGCTAACAAAGCCAAATGTTGGAATAAACACAACAGCAATGAGGGAATGCAGACCGCCCATGGGAGTAAGGATGAGTGAGCAGCGGGAAGGATCTGATACTCGCTTAGATCCATTGCCGTCACTGATATTCCAAATTTGGTCTGTTTAAAGTGCTGGTGGACAACGATAAACAGTTGTTTCTAACTGTCAAGTTTCCTCCTCATTTTTCAACATTTTAATTTCTATATGCCTCATAAGCTGGTTGTACATATTCAAGACCCCACATTGTACACATCTGATCTAAAAAAATAGTTGTGTTGCATTCCCTACACAATTTCCAAATAAGGTGTTTAAAGTGCCGGTGGATGACTGTAAGTCGAAAGTCTGAACTTCGGTTTGTGAAACTCAAAATTTCTTAAGTTGAATGTCCAAAGTAGTATTATTGTACACTTCAAATCAGTAAAAAGGAACCTACAAATTACTGTCCACCTCATCTTCA
>JBBPTY010000935.1:0-12485 GCA_038094335.1 Tylopilus aff. striatulus | reverse complement strand
ATGTAGCATTTGCTTCGGGTAACTGAGAACTGCCAAATCATGTGACTGATTGAACTGCCAAGTCATATGACTGAAAGGTCATGTGAGAGGGCCATTAGTAAGTATCTCACGTACTGACCATACCCTGGGGCCCCGCTACCCCTTGTTATCTGTGACTCCGGCAATGTTGCTGGTCCCCGCAATTGGTTATTACATGCCACAGCCAGCCGATTGGCCACCCCTCCACCATGCTCAGCTCCCTTGCTCCGAATTGCCCTCCCTTGAAAATTCGCATCACTGTTATGCGGCTACCTCGAACCTAACCTAACTGACAAGGCTTAGCGAGCCCGCGTCAAGCCCCTCACACCAGTGTTTCGGGCTCCTGCATCCAACTGGAGTAATGGCCAAATCGACGGCTAACGTCCAAGATTGAAAACCTTCTCAGTGAATTACCACAAAAACAAGTGATTTACATAGCTGCACCATGACCAACATAACCAGAACTTCATCCTTAGACATCAACTCACAGGTATCACACATCTACACCTTTCCGTTTCCATTTTCAGAACCAAACCTCGCTATTTCAGCAACAATAAACAGTCTCTTGCCTCTTGTATCCGAGTTCTTCCGATCCGACGCTGTAGTGTGGAGCACATACTCACGAACTTATTGGCTAGCATGAATCAATGAAGCCAGCTTTTGTGCATCCATCTTGTCATCTCTCGGGATGAAGCGACATGGAAAGGGTAACGGATGCCTGGTAAAGTACTGTCAGCGCCATAGTCATAGTTGATCTGCAGATAAATGGAATTTACAATGTTCCCCCAACGGACCATTTCACGTTCTCCGACCCCTCTGTCTTTTCGATGTGGAACAAGGCCAACATGCACACGATCGCAGACCACAGTGAGGCATCTGCGAAATGTCTTCCTGGACTACACACATAACTAGAATAAGAGCCCTGGACACCGGAACGGAGAGGAGACAAACCAGATTCGGCGTCCAAAACCAAAGGCATACGCAACGGTGTCATCATTCAACGACCCATCCTCGCGCAAGAATCGCTCCGGTAAAAAGTTATCCGGGTCTGGATACCTTTCTTCGTCGTGCGATATTGCCCTGGCGCAGAATACCATTGCCGTTGCATACACATAATCATCAAAATATGCTCACCAGACATTGAACATAATCATTGCACCTATAGATACGATAAACCAAACCACTGAAAATTGTCTGAATCAACGGTGCTCACCTCGAGGAATGTAATACCCATCATAGATATCATCCTCGGATGTCGCATGAGGAACACCTAAGATGCATTCATGAATCTGAAGGCCAGGTGCGAAGAGCAAACATACCGAGTGGCACCAACGGGTGACACCTCATAGTCTCTCGCAGGACCGCATCCACGTAAGGTAGCGATGGTCGGTCATCAAATTTGGGCAGTCGCTGGCCCCCAGTCACACGGTCAATATCGTTTTGCGCACGGCATTGGGCATCTGGATGGTTCATCATGAGATAGACAAAGGTGAGCAGGACACTATATGTCTATATGTGGTGTCACTTCACTACGTCAAAAAATGGAACGATGTAACAAACTGTCTCAACGGCGCCTGAGTACATGTCAGCCAGAAGAAATGGGAAAAAAAATGAGGACAACATTAATCACCTGCAAACACTGTTCCAGCAGATTCCTTAATAGCTTGTGCAAGTTCCGGGTTCTTTGCATCATCATGTAGATGGTGCCGGGTGAACGCATCCAGAACCATGGAGTGAGGAGCATTTCCTTGCTCCTGATATGTTGATAAGCTAAGACACGCACGTGAGTTTGGGGTTCGCCACTGACGATGCGTCGTTTGACCCATTCATAGGGCAATTTTAGCCCATCAGACGCGAGCTTTCTGCATTCGGCAGCCTTGGACTTCCACTTCATTCCCGGGAGCCACGAAGGAAGCGCGTCCACTGGATCACATGAATATAAGGCGGTCGAACAGAAACGGATGTGGAGAGAGTAAAAACTCACTGAATGGAAATGTAATATATAGAGCGTATAGTTCGGGTGTGGCAAAACTTGCCGCCATGTGCAGTGCATGTTGCATAGATGAGACGAACGTCTCTCCACCATTCACGTCGTAGCCATATGTGAGCTCCATGACTATGGCGATTGTAAACCTGTGTGCAACCTGAAGGTTGTACGTCGAAGTGTGACATGGAAACGTGCACACACTTGGTGATATGTTCCGAATATCGTGACTGGTCATCCAGGATATGTGTGAGGAGCTCGTACGCTTTCCGTAGCTGTTTATCTCGGTAACCAAGTGCGGCCTTGGAGTGAAAGACTTGGTGTAGCAGGCGTCGATGTAGTCTGAACCTTGGGCCATACTGAACGAACGTGGTTACCCATCCTAGGCCAAACCTCCCATGCGAATCAGCCCAAAGTACTAGGACACAGTTCAAATTGTATATCATACAGGTTAAATAGAGATGGTGGAGGTCGATCCGAGTATTTTCGAGAACGTTGTTCAAGCAACGCAGTGGCGACTCGTTCCGAGTTCAATAATACAATATCGTTGCCCAATACGCGGAGGTAAACAATGTCGCCTGTTAGATAGTGTCAGCAAGGTATCCCTTGATGTGCGGTCACTGGCTTATAAGTGACGTGAAGAACATGCCATATATCTTCGACCACGCGGTGTATGTGAGGTAGGGCGCATCTCTGTTCATGCCGAGTACATTTCCTACCAAGGGAAGTGGGGTTGGGCCAGGTGGAAATGATTGTTTGTATTTATACTTGGGCCGTGACGAACTTAACTGCCGCGCGCCCTCGATGGCGAGTAGCACTGCTACCAGGGTGAATAGGACAGTGATGATCATGACCGCGGAAGCGAGGGAGATTGTGCGGCGCTATTCCTCGGCGCATCATCGGGTCTTTGTTTGGATGCTCCGACTCGGGGGCTTTGGCGAGCTTCAGTGATAGGTTACGAGTTCCTTACTCGCCACTTCCTGTAGAGACATCTAGGCGTCGAATAGCATTGCATGAGTTACTCCAAGGGCTGTGCCTCACGAGTCGCCTTCCACAGTGCCTCTTGAGCAGCACTTACATGTATGTGAGACGCTGCTCTGGGCAGCCTACGCGCCACATGTCTTGATTGAAGGCTTCATGCCGCACCTAGCGTAAAATTTGACCGGACTTTGCCGCTTCGGACCTCCCCCGGCCCGACGCCGTGAGATGACGTCCTGTGTGTCTGTCGTCTGCACTCTGCAGCCACTACACGACTTCAGTACGGATCAACACCGTCCCATTCCCTCTTGACGCTAGAGTCCCACATCTACATCCGACCCTTCATTTCAGTTACCTATTGCGCAAACACAAATGTAGGAACCAATACGAAGCAGATTACGCAAATAAGGCCAATTTCCTGCAGTGCCACTGTGTAGGCATACTGCTGCGAGGACGAGCCCCGATGGACATAGCCGTGAGCAGTAGAGCTCCGACAGCCTCCCCAAGTTGTTTTCCTCGCCCTTTCTGCGACCCAGGGGCATCCAGTCCAAAAAACTTCATGGACTTAGTATCGATCCCCCCCCCCGTTTTTGTTATGGCTGATAGGCTGACAAAAGGCAGGCTGCAGCACGTCTGAATTCGCCCCAGGAAGTCGCTCATGGCCCACCACAAATTCTTTTGCTATCGTACCTCCCCATGATCACACAATTCAGTCTCGGCCCTCGACATTCCACATGACGACCTCGTTGATACGCTGAAGGACAATATCGGATAAATTAGCCAACGCGGTTTTCCTCTAGGCTTTAAAGATAGGTGAGCCACTCCAGCCCTGCTCCACATGCTCGACCAGCAGCGCCGTAAACAGCACGTCAGAACACTCATCGCTCCCAGCACGATTGCACACCCTGTCTGTCGCGATCTCTGTCAAGGCATATCCTCGCGTTCCATCTTAGTGAGTTTCATTCTCGATGCCACTGCGTCTGAGATGCGGTACTCTTCATGATAAATCTCTATCTCGTCTTGCGTTTTCCGGGTTATACTGTGCTCCTCCTCCAGCACCTGACCATCTCCATTACTGTATCCCCAGCGACATACCACGACAGCCACCGCGACAGTCCCATGACGAGAGGAGGTAAAAGACTTGAATGCGTCTCTGCATTTCTCGTTGACATACTATGATATGTGGCTGTGTAAAAGGTAAACTCCTATTTTGGATTGGTGTCATTTCCTCCCGCTCTCTGTCAAGGCCTGCTGTACTGCAGACAACACCTGCCCATGCACATCCTTTCCCGCTGCAATCATGCCGTAGCTTTCACCCAGTGTGCGCCCAAGTTCAAAGTTAAGTTACTAGCCTCGTGAATCCAGAATGATACCCCCACATTCCTCCACGAGCAACGACTTAGACGCGTGGTTCTGACGCTGATCAATAGGGAGAGACGCCACGATCAACACTGCACTCACCCAAATCTTTTCTTGATATCCCGTCCCAGCGGGCATGCGGAGATACACCCTTCTGTCACCTCGCACGAGGCACCCATACTAAGTTGGCCTGACTATCCGTGCGCGCTGGTGCCCGCGTGATGTTCAGCAGCTCCGATACCCGGCTGTTAAATGCCAGGTCTGCATGTATCGCCTAGACGGACTTCAAAAATTGAGTGCGCCTGGCCACATAGAGGGAACCTTCGGTGGTAGCACCTGATCGCCGGCGAGCGTTGCCTGCCCCGTGTCTGTGAGACGCGGTCGGTTACGCGGTTATCGACGTACCTGTTCAGTACCTTACCTTCTGACGACGACAAAGAAGCATCCCTTGGCACCGTCTGGCTTTTCCGGCAAGTTCGGGCAGCCCTGGACGCCAAGGACGACCTCCCTGTTAACGATCAGTGCCAAACATACTAGCTACCATGTAAAAGCCCCTCGGTCCTCCCAATGATCGGAATCGCCCTGATGAGTGTCTCGTGTTTGACGAGCGCGTTCAGCACGGACGCGGTCAGTGCGCAGCTGCAAGCATGATGCACCGCAGCGAGTGCGACCCATTTCTCAAATGATATGGCAACGACTTCGGGAGATGGTGTGCGGCGACTCATGTTCTGCCTCTCCTGACTACTTTAGTCCGAGTTGCCACTGGGCTATCAAAGACAGCTACAGAAGCTGCGCTAGTCGGCAGCTCACCAACAGTAATGTATTAGATACGCTTCAGCAGTGATTGGACGGTCGAGGCATGGCAGGTTGCAACCTTCCCAGCCTTATGCCTACGCCAACGTTCAAGTGCGCTCCTGTATGGACAATAGCAACGCTGCACAAATTCGGGCTTGATATATTGCGACAGACAAAGTGCCGAGGCGCTTCATGGTCAAATTACCCGCCCTGACCCATTCGAGCTTTAACTATGTACAGTCCATGGCGCAACCTGCGAGGCAGAGTGGAAAGCATTGGCCTGAAAGAAAAAGAACTCAGAGGGATGGCCACGAGACTAACTGAACATACGAGTAATAAACAATGTTGCCCGTCAGAATCAGACAGTCAGATGATCATCAGCGGAGTGTAGTCCGTGTGACAAAGCATAATGGATCTAAGAGACGTGCCATATTTTTGGACCATGCAGTGTGTTAGATAAGGTGTGTTCTGAGTACGATTCCTAGGAGGAAAAGGGGTGTTGAACCAGGAGGGAATGGCAATCTGCACGCAGTCATGGCATACTGCAACGGCCTGAGCTTTCATGTAGCCTCGACAGCGAGCAGTGACTGCTTCAAGCGCTAGGAGAAGGATGGGTATCATTGCAGAGCCGAGGGAGACCGCAGGGTCCCATCATTGGTTGAGGCATGCCACAGCCAGCAGATTGGTTGGCCCTCCACCCAGTTCCGGCAGTACCGGCTCGCTCGAAATTCGCATCACTATTATGTGGCTACCTCGAACCGATAACGCCTTTGACGAGCCTGCGTCAAGCCTCTCATACCAGTGTTTCGGGCTCATGCATCCCACTGGAGTAATGGCCAAATCGATGCCTTCTTTTCAGTGAATTACCACAAATACAAGTGATTTACATAGCTGCACCATGACCAACATAACCAGCACTTCGTCCTTGGACATCAATTCACAGGTATCACACATATACACCTTTCCATCTACATTTTCAGAACCAAACCTTGCCACCTCAGAAACAATAACTAGTCTTTCTTGCTTCTTGTATCCGATTTCTTCCGATCCGACACTGTAGTGTGGAGCACATATTCACGAACCTATTGGCTAGCATGAATCAATGAAGCCAGCTTTTGTCCATCCATCTTGTCATCTCTCTGGATGAAGCGACAAGGAAAGGGCAATGGATGCCTGGTAAAGCTCTGTCAGCGTCATAGTCATGGTCAATCTGCAGATAAATGGAACATACACCATAGCCCCAGTGGACCATTTCACGTTCTCCGAGCCTGCTGTCTTTTCAATGCGGAACAAGGCCAACATGCACACGATCGCAGACCACAGAGAAGCATCTGCGAAGTGTCTCCCTGGACTACACACATAACTAAAACAAGTGCCTTGGACACCGGAACGAAGGAGAGACAAACCAGATTCGGCGCCCAAATCCAAAGGCATACGCAACAGTGTCATCATTCAGTGACCCATCCTCACGCAAGAATCGCTCCGGCAAAAACTTGTCCGGGTCTGGATATCTTTCCTCATTGTGCGATATTGCCCTGCCGCAGCATACCATTGCCATTGCATAGACATATTCAGCAAAATCTACTCACCAGATATTGGCCATGATCATCGCACCTGTACATACGATAAACCAAACCACTGAAGATTGTCTGAATCAACGGTGCTCACCTCGAGGGATGTAATAGCCATCATAGATATCATCCTCGGAAGTCGCATGAGGAACACCTAAGATGCATTCATGAATCTAAAGGCCCAGCGTGAAGAGCAAACATACCAAGTGGTGTCAATGGGTCACACCTCAAAGTCTCTCGCAGTATCGCATCCACATAAGGTAACGATGATCGGTCATCGAATTTGGGCAGTCGCTGGCCACCTACTACACGGTCGATATCGAGTTGCGCACGGCATTGGATGTCGGGATGGTTCATCATGAAATAGACAAAGGCGAGCAGGGTGCCATATGTCTATTTGTGGTATTACTCCATTGCATCAAAAGTAGAATGATGTAACAAACTGTCTTGACAGCACCTGAGCATATGTTAGCCAGGAGATGTGGGATAAAATGATGACAACACTAGTCACCGCCATATATTGTTCCAGAGGATTCCTTAATAGCCTGTGCAAGTTCCGGATTTTCTGCATCATCTTGTAGATGATACCGGGTGAACGCATCCAGAACCATGGAGTGCGCAGCATTTCCTTGCTCCTGATAGGTTGATAAGCTAAGACATACACGTGAGTTTGGGGTTCACCACTGACGATGCGTCGTTTGGCCCATTCATAAGGCGCGTTTAGCCCATGAGACGCGAGCCGTCTGCATTGTGCAGCCTCGGACTTCCACTTCATTCCCGGGAGCCACGAAGGAAGCACGTCCACTGGATCACATGGATATAAAGCGGTCGAACAGACATAGATATGGAGTGAATGAAAACTCACCGAATGGAAATGTGGTGTACAGAGCGAACAGTTCGGGTGTGGCAAAACTTGCTGCGATGGCTAACGCATGTTGCATGGATGAGACAAACGTCTCTCCACCATTCACGTCGTAGCCATATGTGAGCTCCATGACTACGGCTACTGTGAACCTGTGTGCAACCTGAAGGTTGTACATCAAAGTATAACGTGGAAACGTGAACACACGTGGTGATATGTTCCGAATATCGTGCCTGGTCGTCCAAGATATGTGTGAGCAGCTCATATACTTTCTGTAGCTGTTTATCTCGATGAACAAGTGCGGCCTTGGAGTGAAAGACTTGGTGTAGCAGACGTCGATGTAGTCTGAACCTTGGCCCATACCGAGCAAACGTGGTTGCCCACCCAATGCCAAACCTCGCATGCGAATCAGCCCAAAGCACTAGAACACAGTTTAGATTGTATATCATACAATTCAGATAGAGATGATGCAGGTCGATCCGAATATTTTCGGGAACGCCGTTCAAGCAATGCAGCGGCCACTCGTTCCGAGTTCAATAATACAATATCATTGCCCAGTACGCGGATGTAAACAATGTCGCCTATTATATAGCTATCAGCAGAGTGTCCCTTGGCGCACGTCCTGGCTCATAAATGATGCGAAGGACGTGCCATATATTTTGGACCACGCGGTGTATGTGAGGTGTGGCGCATCTCTGTTCATGCCGAGCACATTTCCTACCAAAGGAAGTGGCGTTGGGCCAGGTGGAAATAATTTCCTGTATTTATACTGCGACCATGACGAACTGGACCGCCGCGCGCCTTCGATGGCGAGTAGCACGGCTACCAGGGCGAAGAGGACAGTCATGATCATGACCGTAGAAGCAAGGAAGATTGTGCGGCGCTATTCCTCGGCGCATCATTTCTTCCGTGTTTGGATGCTCCAACTCCGAGTCGGAGGTTCAAACGTTCGACGTTCAACTTCAGCAATAGCCCACCCTTGAAAGCATTTTTTTCGAGGTTCCCATGTTTTCGCCGAGTGACTTCCAGTGCCCTGAGTCACCCTTGCTGCAGTTTTGCATTGTGGAGGCAATGGCAGTATGTAGCTACCTCGAACTTAACCCCGCACTGACGAGCTGCAACGGGCCTGCCCTCAGTCCCTAATCACGGTGTCTCGGACTCCCGCGTTCAAGTGGAGCAATGGCCAAATCGATAGCTGACGTTCAAGATTGAAAACCTGAGTGAATTACAACAAATACAACTGATTTACATAGCTGCACCACGACCAACATAGACAATACTTTGCTCTTAGGCACAAAAACCGCAGGTATCCCACATATGCACCTTTCCATCTTCAAAACTAAACCTTGCTGTCTCCGTAACAACAAGCTGTCTCCTTTGCGTCTCGTCTTCAAGCTCTTCCATCTGACACGTAGCCGTAGAGCACATATTCACAAGCCTATTGACTGGCATGAATCAATGAAGCCAGTTTTTGTGCATCCATCTCGTCATCTCTGGGGACGAAGCGACACGGAAAGGGTAGCGGATGTCTGGTAAAGTTCTGTCAGCCTCATGGTCTACTCGATTTGCATATAAGTGGAATTTACACTGCTGCCCCAGTGGCCCATTTCACGTTCTCAGACCCCGCCGTCTTTTCGATGCGGAACATGGCCAATATACAAGCCATCGCAGACCACAGTGAGGCATCCGCGACGTGTCTTCCTGGACTACACACACCAGCAGAATAAGCACCTTGAACACCAGAAAGAAGGAGAGACAAACCAGATTCGGCGTCCAAAACCAAAGGCATACGTAACAGTGTCGTTATTCAGTGACCCATCCTCACACAAGAATCGCTCCGGCAAGAACTCGTCCGGGTTCGGATACCTTTCTTCGTCGCGTGTTATTGCCCTGCCGCGGCATACAATTCCCACTGTATACACGGATTCATGAAAATGTGCTCACCACACATTGACCATAATCATCGTACCTACAAATGCGATAAACAGAACTACTGGAAAATGTCCGAGTGAACTGCTCACCCTTAGGAATGTAATAGCCGTCATAGATATCATCCTCGGAGGTCGCATGAGGGAAACCTAGCATACATTCATGATTTTCAAGGTCAGGTGCGAAGGGCAAACATACCGAATGGCGCCAACGGATGACACCTCATAGTCTCTCGCAGTATCGCATCCACGTAAGATAAAGATGGTCAGTCATCAAATTTGGGCAGTCGCTGGCCTCCAACCACGCGGTCGATATCGAGTTGTGCACGATGTTGGATGTCTGGATGATGCATCATGAGAAAGATAAAGGTGAGCAGGACGGCATTTGTCTATTTGTGGTGTCACTGCACTACGTCAAAAATGGAACGATGCAACAAACTGTCTCGACAGCGCCTAAGCACATGTTAGCCAGGAAAAAATGAGGACAACACTAATCACCTGCAAATACTGTTCCAGCAGATTCCTTAATGGCCCGTGCAAGTTCTGGGTTCTTTGCATCATCATGTATATGATGTCGGGTGAGCGCATCCAGAACCATGGATTGTGCGGCATTTCCTTGCTCCTGATATGTTGATGAGCCGAGACATGCTCGCAAATTTAGAGTCCTCTACCGACGATGCGTTGTTTGACCCATTCATAAGGCGCATTCAGCCCATGTGACAAGAGTTGTGTGCATTCGGCAGCCTTGGACTTCCACTTCATTCCCGGGAGCCACGAAGGAAGCGCATCCACTGCGTTACATCAATATAAAAGCAGTCGAGCAGAAACTGATAGAGTGAGTGAAAACTCACCGAACGGAAATGTAGTATATAGAGCGTACAGTTCGGGTGTAGCATAGCTTGCCGTGATGTTTAGCGCATGTTGCATAGATGAGACGAACGTCTCTCCACCATTCACGTCGTAGCCATATGTGAGCTTCATGACTACAGCTACTGTGAACCTGTGTGCAACTCGAAGGTTATATGTCAAAGTGTGACATGGAAACGTGAACACACGTGGTGATATGTTCTGAGTATCGTGCTTGGTCGTCCAGGAGATGTGTGAGCAACTCGTATGCCTTCTGTAGCTGTTTATCTCGGTAACCAAGTGCGGCCTTGGAGTGAAAGACTTGGTGTAGCAGGCGTCGATGTAGTCTGAACCTTGGCCCATACCGAGCGAGCGTGCTCATCCATTCAAGGCCAAACCTCCCATGCGAATCAGCCCAAAGTGCTAGAACACAACTCAAATTAGAGATCATACAATTTAAATAGAGATAACCCTGGTCGATCCGAGTATTTTCGAGAACGCTGTTCGAGCAACGCAGCGGCAACTCGTTCCGAGTTCAATAATATAATATGGTTGCCCAATACGTGAATGTAAACAATGTCACCTGTTAGATGGTCATCATCAGGGTATCCCTTGGTGTGCGGTCACTAGCTTATAAGTGATGCGAAGAACGTGCCATATATTTTGGACCACGCGGTGTATGTGAGGTGTGGCGCATCTCTGTCCACGCCAAGCACATTTCCTACCAAAGGAAGCGGGGTCGGGCCAGGTGGAAATGATTGACTGTATTTATTCTGCGACCGTGACGAACTAAACCGCCGCGCGCCCTCGATGGCGAGTAGCACCGCTACCAGGGCGAATAGGACAGTGATGATCATGACCGTGGAAGTGAGGGAGACTGTGCGGCGCTATTCCTCGGCACATCATTGGGTCTTTGTTTGGATGCTCCCGTTCGGAGGCTTCGGTGAGTTCCTTAGCCGCACCCCAGGCTGGCAGCACTTTTTCGGAGGTCTCACGGTTATTCAGACCCATTTCGCTCTACAACAACAGCCCATCTGAGAGAGGGTGAGATCACACCCATCCAACCACTCACTGTAGAGGGATCTAGCCATCGGATAGCATTGCATGAGCTACTCAAAGAACTGGGCCTCTGCTTCCACAAGACTTCCCGAGTAGCACTTGCATAGTGCCACACCTAGCGTAAAAATTGACCGGACTTTGCCGCTTCGGATGTCCCCCGGCCCGACGCTGTGAGATGACGTCTTGTGTGTCTGTCGTCTGCAGTCACCGCACGACTTCTCTACAGGTTAACATCGTCCCATTTCCCTCTTGGCGCTAGAGTCCCACATCTGGGTCCTGCTGTTCATTCCAGTTGCCTATTGTGCAAACACAAATGTAGGAACCAATACATAGTAGATTGCGAAAATAAGGCTAATTTCCTGCAGTGCCGCTGCGCAGGCAAACTACTGCGAGGGCGAGTCCAGATGGACACAGCCCGTGGGCGGTAGAGCTCACCGCCGCGGTATCCGCAAGTTGTTTTCCTCGCCCTTTTTGCGACCCGGTTCAAAAAGCCTCATGGACTCAGTGTCGATTTCCCCCGGTTTTTGCTATGGCTGATCGGCTGACAAAGGGCAGGCTACAGCACGTCTGAATTCGCCCAAGAAAGTCACCCATGAACCAGCACAAAATCCTTTGCTATCGCACCTCCCCATGACCATACAAAATTCACAGGCTTGGCCCTCGACATTCCACACGACGACCTCGCTGATACACCGAAGGACACTATTGGATAAATTAGCCAACTCCGCTTTTTTCTGGGCTTTAAAGATAGGTGAACTACTCCAGCCCTGCTCCGCATGATCGACCAGCAGCGCCGTAAACAGCATGTCAGAACATTCATCGCTCCCGGCATGATTGCACATCCTGTCTATCGCAATCTTTGTCAAGGCATATCCTCGCGTTCCATCTTAGTCAGATTCCTGCTCGTTGACACTGCATCTGAGATGCAGTACCCGTCATGATAAATCACCGACCTTCTCGTCTTGTGCATTTTCCGGGTTAAAGGTAGTTATACTGTGCTCCTTCTCCACCACCTGACCATCTCTATGACAGCCACCTCGACAGTCCCATGATGAGAGGAGGTAAAAGACTTGAATGAGTCTCGG
>JBBPTY010000934.1:0-12503 GCA_038094335.1 Tylopilus aff. striatulus | reverse complement strand
AGATTTCCCCGCTCTAGCTATGGCCGTGCCAATATTATTGATGAGGGGGATCTGACAAGAATATCGAATACCTTGCATTTGCTTCTTAACCACAGGAACGAGATCCGACCATCCCGCCATGATTGGTGTCAAATGGCCACTTGCCTGTCAAGTTGGCGAAGCGACAACGTATTGTCTTCTTTTTTGCTAAGAGGAGCTGGCGAGGTAAATATTAATAAACGATCCGTTACCATTCTCTTTCAGCTGTGCCTCAGTGATTTTTTTTCCTGTCGCTGACAGTGTCCATCTACCTTGTGATGGTGCGATGTCTAGTACGTACCCGATAATCTGTGTCGTCAATGCGCAAGTTATCATAGTCCATCTAGTGGACCTACTGGATTTCTGTTGAAAGCTAGAGTCAAAGTACTTTTTACACGAAGCCGAAATGTTTGACTGGCTTCGATCTTGTGCTCGGAAGATGCTGTGGGACCCAGCCCTCCTGGAAGAATCCAGAATAATAAGAGGGCACCTCGTTGGACTCCATTTACACTAGTACACATAGACATTGCTGTAGCCCATCACTATTGAGCGATATGTTGTCATCAAGCACAGGGTGATTTTCTAGTTGGATTGTGTAAGAAGACGTTCGCGATATGCTCCAGGCTGGAAAATGAAAGGGTGGAATACACCGAGTTATTAGCACTGGCGATGACATTCTTTGACGCGGAAGCGATCTCGTCGCGAGAACGGTTCACGGTCAACCTGAAACTCCCACGATGACTTTGGTCCAATCTTTGACGCTCCTTACCAATTCAAACGCGCGATGGACGGCGACGCAAGAAAAGGCGATCGCGCGCGACTACCCGTTCACCGACATTCACCTCGAGACTCCGGACCAGTTCGTCCTCAGAACATATCTCCAGTTTCTCTGGCTGCCAGAGGTACGCTTTTCGCTTCGATCCCTGCACGCGCGTCTGACCAGCCAAAAGTCCATCATGCCCCTCGACCTCCTTGTTCCCTCCTTGCATCTTATCCAAGACGCCTCACCACGTTCTTCAGACGCGCCTCATCCCCTCCATGCACTCTTGGACCCGGTGCTCCTTTCAGTGCGTTCTGTCACCACGAAATACCACACAGGCATTCCCCAGATGCTCGCGCAGGACGGCGGAGAAGGCGATCCAGAAGAGTCTATGATGTGGTACGCGCTCAGCTACGAGATGGGTGAACTCGGCGAGAGCAGCACAAGCGTCAACAACGAAGACACGGTCTTGCTCGAGGAAAAATCGCGACGCGCGTGGGTTGAGAGGCTTGAGAGACGAGAGTGGGTGTCGGTCCGGAGGTGCTCTCGTCTCTTATTGATAATACGCGCGCAGGGTGCAGATTCAAATCCTCCTTTACCTCCTGAAACTTTCCCTGCCTGGACCTTGCACCCCACTGCCACGAGTTAAGATCCCTTTGAATGATACGGCTTCCTCGGCCAAGAAGAAACCACCAAAAGATCGTACCAAGTTTATCGTACCTTCCTCCCACGAACGATTAGAATCATTCATGGACAAACTTTCCATGTGGCAACTCGTCACCAACATGAACGACTCGGACATCCATATATCGGCGAACAAAGGCGAACGTGATTGGATGCAAGTATTCTGCGAAAATATCGTCGAGAGCCAGTGAGTTGTCTGCTTGGGACGTCCCCTCGAATGTGTATTGAATCCTTAGCTTCCTATAGATTCAAACCCATACTTCCCGACATGTGTGCGCTTTTGCGACAAAAGCTATTCCCCCACTCGCCTTTTTCAGACGAAGATAGCGACGTTGACATGCACTCGGATTCTGGTTCTCAGATGCCTGGTTCTGCCCATCCACGTCCTAACCGTAAACTCGCACGAGCATCCACCTCTGCCTCCATCCCCCAGTCAAAGGGCAAACCAAATACCAAACCCCTCCAGCGTTCTACCTCTGCCATCTCTAACGCCGTGTCCGATGCACGATCCAGGTCCCGGTCCCTGTCTGTCTCGCTCGCACAGGATGCGTCCGCGAGATGCGCTAATCCTACCTCCGGGACATCCTCGTCGCTCAAACGCGCTCTCAGTCGCGAAGTCAGCATGTCGCGTGCGTTCAAACCCCGCGCCCAACCATCCAAAGCGAGCCAGTCCAACGCACACAGTACCAAAGCACCAGCGAAACCAAAGAAGGAAACCAAGAAACCAGACCAAGGAATTACACTCGTCGCCACGACGCCTATGAAACCCAAGAACAGAGGGAACGCGAGGAACCACAGCCATACCGAGCACAGTCCAACTCGACGACCGTCTTTGGGAAATGCAGGCGTGGAGAACGCGGACATCAGGGACGACCTGCGAGATAGCTGTGATGAAGACTTCTCTCAAGTCAAGGACGAGGACGAGGAACTGTGGCTACCGGATTCATCACCCGACGTACTTCTGTTGGGCACGAGGAAGCGCGCGGCGAGTGGATCGTCCTCGAGCATGGGTCTTTCTGACCCATGTGAGGAAAGGGGTATAGACACCCCAGTCAAGAAACGGTTGCGCTTGTAGTTGTAGGTTTGTCTTTATTCTGCTTTGCTCAACACAGTTTGGAATGTATGCCTAGTGATACTAATTTCTTTTCACTTTGAGCAAGAATACTATTTGGGTTCTGTGCTCGCCGGAACTGATGCCCCTGGGAGACCCTGCCATGTCTCGGCCATTATAATTTATACATTCAAGTTGACGTGTTGCCGCAAGCACTGCATCCATCCTACCTTCCATAAAGTTCTTACAGTAATTTTGTAGTGAAAAAAGTATTATGCCCCTAAGTCCATTCCCCATGACAACTTGCACCGTTTATACCCCGTACTGTTGGCATCATCTCTGCTTCGCCTGCCATGGGGCCGTAGGTTTATAGAACCATCCGCTTGTGAGCATCTCCATCAAGCTCCAGCCCACGCAGGCACTCGCTCACCGTAACCCGGAGAAGACGTCCCCAGCTAATGTCCGTAATACTCGGTGGCGGAGGCCGTGATGATCGGTCCTCCTGGGTTGAACGAAAGCGTAGAGCAAGGTGGCGTAATGATCGGCCCGCCTGTGTTGTACGAGAGCGTCGTAGGGTTGGACGCCGTGACGGTGCCAGTGATTGGGACGCCGGCCCCTGGTTCGGTGGGATGAAGGGGCAGCACTGAAGGGAAGGTGGCATCCGCGTCGGCTGGGGAAAGCGGCGCGGCGAACCCTCGCGCAGAGAAGAACGCAAGGGCGGTCAAGATTGCAGTAGCAGTACGCATGGCGACGAGCACGAACAGCGCTGTGGTCTTTTGAGCAGGGCGTCCTGTCCTAGCTCCCTTTTTATGCAAACGACGGGCTATACTCACCGTCTACATCACCGCACAGTGCTCATTTCAACGTGTTGCATCGCCCAGTGCCTGAGGCATGATGCATGAGGATGTAATGGCAAAATGCTCAGTGCATCCCGACTATGCACATTCATTTCCGTTGGTGACGAGGGATGGTTAGAACACTTTTTTTTCTGTTGTGAAACCTGGCGACCATTTGGTTCAAGTAATGGCGTCCGAGTCAACATCGCTTCAATATGATGTTCCGTTCTGACACCTCGGGCCGCATCGTCCGCACCCACCAAGTTGCATCTTGTAGAGCCACTCATCAGCCCTGCCTGGGGTGGCGAGGTCTATATCCGCAGGCACACATGCCGGGATACGAGTCACAATCATTATGCTCTGACATTCGTCAACGGTGAAAACAGCAACGTGGCACAGATTCGAACTCTATTCTCTGCGTACAACTTCCCCCGTCCATACCCCACAGCGCTGATATCCTCACTGCCATCATCACACAGGTCATATTAAAATCATGGGGCTATCTCTATATACGTGTGAGTATTTGTCATGGCACAGCATATGGACGAGCTTGCTCACCAGAAGTGGGGAAATGTGCCCGTCTACGGATAGTGTTCGTGATGCTTAGGGTCAGAAGCATTGATAATGGGACCACCTGGATTAACCGAAGGTGTGGGCACGGAGGCATTAACGATTGGGCCACCTGGGTTACTTGAACACCTAGGCGTAGAAGGTGTGGTAATTGGGCCTCCCGGGTTGTACGAAAGTGTGGGGTTAGAGGTCGTGATGATTGGGCCGCCTGGATTGTGTGAAAGTGTACTAGTAGGGTTATGAGCGGTAACACCGCTGGGGATTTTAACGGGGAGGACACTTCCGGTGGTCTCATCCGCGGCGAACGAGGAAGGCTGCGCGGCGAGCCCTCGCGCAGAGAACAATGTGAAGACGGATAAAATAGTGGTCGCGATACGCATGGTGACGGACAGCGAACGAGCACTGTAAGATTGTGGTTGTTTCTGAGTAGGGTAGCCTTCCCCGACTCCTTTTTATAGGTTTGACGGGCTGCACTCGCCATTTACGCTGCGGCTCAATATTGTGAGCGTTGGATCGCCAAATGCCTGGAGATTGCGATAGCCCGAGAACAGTCAGCGTCTCTGTGGTATGTGCTGCGCGTCCATCCCTGTTAGCGAGCGTCCACCAATTCAGTATTCTGTTGGGAAGTACAGTAACTCCATTGCATCATCAACAGCGATGTCCGGAACCGACATCCGCATCATCTGAATTCACCGAAATACAACTTACTAAAGTGACAGATCACCAGCATCGGGGAGTCTAAATGGATGCGCGCCCCTGCTGCGCTCGAGTTTGCAAACTACGGCTTCGGCCATTTTTTTGTCAGCTACATGGCATTCGTCGGCTTTCTATCAATGTAGGCAGTGACGGAAGCACGGCACACCGTCCAAACGGACACTGGCACTGCGGCCCGGTGGCGCGAAACTTGCGGTGTGGAACTGTTGCTCCTTTATCTTGATTCGCGATGCTGGTATTCCCTAACCAAGGAGCTTATTTGCGCTCGCAAAGTTATCGTTTGGATAAAAATATGAAGCTGCGGAACTGGAAACGGTCTTCACGACATGGGAACAAAAATCATTGTGGACACTTGCAATGAACTATGAAACGTGGGTTACCATGCAAAGATCTTGTTCGATGTCACGTAAACAAAGACTAACCTTGCTAAATGCGGATTCTTGCATCTACTTTCTACTGTCCTTGATGAATTGGACTTCAGTAAATTTGAGTCACATCATTGAAAAGTGAGTTGATATAACCAAGATTTAGGTGATTCGGGATATCTAGAGTCGATATCCGTACTAATGATACGTTCGCAGGTAAGAGTTTTGTTACAAATTGGAAAAGAAAGACGGAATGCACAAAAAGTCTTAAAGTCCTGAGATAATTGTTCATCAGGGAAGTATGCAAACAGTTAAGATCGTTTCATTGTACGAGAAATACGAATCCTGGATGGGTATCGGAGATGGTTGATTTTTGAAAGCATTTACCTTGTACGGATACGTGAGAGCGAATGTCGTGCTATGGTGTCCAATGATATGCAGATGTGCTCGTGGAAATGGGCATGACAAAGACCGAAATTGAGTGCGACTCGTCTATCATTATGGTTTAATACCCGAGTGAGGAAAAGTAACATCCCTTATTTCCCGAGTTGGTTGTGTGTGGATAAGCTTGCGAAAGCGGTGATGAGAGCACTGCCATGAGTGTGTCCAAGTGGTACTGGAGGGGCTTTGCGTCTTTTCGGAGGAGCGGGGGGCGGCCGGCGTGCTTGTTGAGTAGTTGTGGATGCAGTGGGTGGAAGACCAGCGGAGGCGGGCGGTGATGGAAGCTGGGGGCGATGTTTGGGCTGCGTCCGTGGAAGGAGGGATCCATCGTCCATGGAACCAGACTTCTCTCTTCGCTTGTTAACGCTGGCGGAAGCTATAACGCCTAGGCTCGTGGCACTTTCGACACTTGGTCTCCTGGTGTCTCCAGGACCCAGTCGTGATGGAGGGAGCTTTGCGAATCGCGGAGATTTGAGATTCTCGATGCTGTGACAGGACCGGATAGCCCTCGATTTGGGCGGAGAGTTTTCGTGCTGTCTTTCTAAGCTCGCAGTTGTGGAAGCTTGAGACCGCGAACTAGGTTGCATCGTCGACGCAAGTACGTCATGGCTAGGACTAGCCTGACGGAAGTTCCCCTGAGTATCCAGCGCGTCTTTGTCGAACGAGGACTTGCGAAGGTTGACACACCACTCCCCACTGAGACACCGTTCTACCAATCGTTTTGTAGTCGGATTGATATCCCTGATGTTGGCATTCTGCGTGAGGGACTCCAGAGCTATGACTATTTGAGGACGTTTGTAGGGTACGTTCCGTAATTGTGTTTTGGTTAGGAGGGGGTGTAAAACACGGAGATATGTGTGACGCAGCTGTGATGGTTCAAATATTTAGACCGATGCGAGATATGGAATTTACTCACAGATTCACTTTCGTCATCAAGGTTCACCAACTCGCGCAAGAAGACATCGACAAGGACACAAAGGTCGTTTGTGTAGAAATACTCGCAAGTCGCTTTCGAAGTGAATAAAATGTATAGCAGCTTTAGCACAAGTAGCTGCATGCAAAGGTCTTCAGCTGAGCGAGCTGAGGAATATTACTCAGCCACGGCGGGAAAGTCAGTCATGTCGGACATACTTGCACGGTTGAGCATAAATATCATGTTCTCTCCAAATGTCTTGCTGGATCCAAGGCGAGATATAAGTACATCAAGTACCCTGTTTCGCATTTCGGGTACTTTCCCTTGATCAGTCTTAGGTAAAGCAGAATTGCTCAAGCCTGCAACCATGAACTGCTCGTTCACCGCCACCTGGACAAAGTTATTAATTATAGCAGAAGAAGGTATTCGTATTGCTTACTATCAGCTTGATGACAGAATAGTTGAAAGTTTCATCTGGCATGAAACGCGTCTGCTCCACAAGCTCGAAAAGATGGTTAATGAACGAATCATTAAATACGCGTAAGTCCTGCTCTGACAGTTTTTGGACCCGACAGACTTCGTAAAGAAGCTTGACGCTTAGCATCCTGAGCTTGCCCTCTATAGTAACGGGACCCATCATAATGCTTGCACGAGAACCTGCACCATTGACAGCGCCATTAAGGCCGACATAGGATTCATCAGCATCTGGATCAATCTCCACCAAGATATGGTCCATCAGTAATGGGATAAGAGGTTGCCATCGCTTGTGGCTACGAAGGAAGGAGGCCTGGCGTCCACCCCAAAACAGGAGAACGCTATACAAGATGAACTGTTCATGAGGGTTCGTTTTCTAAAAACAGGTGAGAAGAGGGTACGGGTATGGCTACCATCACCTACAGATTGGACATCCCCGATTGCAAGTTCACACATCCTCTCGGAATGAAATGCGAATAGCTCTGAATCCATAAGCAACTGGCATGCATGTTCTAGTTGTAGTGGACTTTGAAGGTAATACTCTGATGACAGAATCATATCATGATCAGCAAGGCGAGCTAACGAGGAGACTGACCATGGTAAGATGTACATAATGACACAAACCTCCTCAGCGTAATATCAAGCATGGACAATGTGGTCGAGCCGTCGCGCGGAAGATGTAGGGTGTCATCAAGTTCTGAAGTGCAGAAGAAAAGGACCACGATACAGTCAGTCACTTTCGATGGCCAGAAGATGCAACGCTATGCGAGTATGAGGAAACGTACCTGACCAGAATTGCTGGACATTTTCTATAAAGTAGGTGATCCCGAAACCATCTTCTGCAGGCATGTTGGTTGTGCCAAGACCCGAAGTCTGGACCATGTGCACGAGCTCCAGGCGCCGAGGTGAGACTAGTATGATAAAAAAGGACAGTAACTTGAAGACAGGTAGGTTATGAAGGGAGTTCAACTAGCCGATCGAGACGCCTTTTGACCTTTCTCTGACCTAGTACAGTAGCGCTTTCGAGTTGTAGTAGATGGCTCGTGCTCGAGTCGTTGGTGATTGTAACGAACGTGATTAGCTCACCCTGTGAAGTCTTGCAGTGTCCGGGGTCACCAGCAGCTCGAGATCATCGATTCATCACTTGAACGTCGACCTCGAATCAAAATCTCATCGCACATTATCCAAGATTCATCCTCGACTATGAGTTGCAGACTCGCAGCCGCAGGAGGAACTCAAAAACAGAATCACTTGAGTGAGTAATACCATAGTCCTGCAGCTGAATTTCGAGACTATCACTCATTGCCAGTACGTCTTTTCGACTTCGTTGCTACTAGACATTGGCCCACGCAATAATGGGCATCCAGCGTTCTGGATGCTCTCCCCTGTGGTCGTTCCGCTGTCATATTTCCCAAAGACGTATCTGAAACCCGGCACGTGAGACCCAGAAGCAGCAGGTAACGCCTGGCACCTTAATTCTTGTCGCCCATGTCTTCATCACTGTCCTGTCCAATTTGTGTCTCAGAAACATTGGCCACCTTGTGGTAGCAGAGCGGCTGGCTTCCGGCGCAGCGATGAGCTGACTCAGACCATAACGAATTTCACTAGATTTTGTGCTCCTCAAGCTTGCCCTAGATAAAGGTTCGGAGCTTCTGCACAATGGTTTGCGACTACTCGCCGTACATGCTTAGGTATCTCCTCCCCAGCACGACAGACATGTCACAACCCAAATATCAGCACTGAATCTTCTAAACCGAGGCGGTTCCTGAATCTGTTGCCGCGGATTATCGCGATAACGGGTTTCTCCCCATGGATTGGAAAGGTACGGAAATCAATGATGATTCAACGCGTGCAAGCTACGTGGCAATAAGTAACGATTTGAATTGCCCATAGATTAATATCCGCAGGTCTCCGACCCCCGGTTTGATCCACTGTAATTACGACGGATTATCTATATACCTGAAACTAAGAATACAACAATGACATGCCAAGATTCTGGAAGAGAAACCATCCTTCGTCATACTTTAAGAAGTGCGACGAGCCCATATGCTGCCGCTGCCGCTGCTCCGCCGACAAGTAATGTACTTACTGCACCCCATAGGTATCCTTTAATCCCCTGACCAGCTCCGGTTACCCTCGCTTTGACAGCCCCAAATATCAGAAGTATGATGCCAGTCAGAATGCAGGAATACATCAAGGCTTCCCGGGCACTCGGAATGGCGAAGTAAGGAATGAGTGGTATAATACCTCCAATAAGGTACCCGAGCCCAATCGTGATTGCTGATGAGAAGAGGCGACGAATGGGTACGTCCTCTGTCGGTGATAACAGGTTGAGCGCAAGAATTGCCAAGCGAGGGAGAAACGAACCCAAACCCTCCCCAAACCTGAGCAGGAATGGAGTTATCCCTACATCGGATTTCAGTCTGGGAGACTGTGTTTCTTCGTCCGACCGTGATGCAAGGCGACCATTTCTGTTCCCATCTGTCTCACATTCCATGTTGCGCAGGCATTTTGTAACAGCTCTCGACGTGGGTTCATCAACACCAACAGGACCAAGAACAGCGTGGACCTCTCTCTCCATCTCTCCTTCGCAGCTCTGCAGTACCCTCGACGAGGTCTGGCGCATCAAAAAGCGATAGTGATCTCTTTCGGCCTGAGAAGCAAGAAATCCACCAATTCCCATAGAGATGGCGCCCGCGATGAGTTCTGCAAGGCCTCCAAGAACAACCAGCCTAGACTCTCCCAGCGACGACAGACCAGCTGTGAGTGCGAAGGGAACGGTCAAGCCGTCAGAAAGACCAATGACCCTGAAAGTGGGTAAATGACATGTGAAATGCGATCAAGCGGGAGAGAGAGAGAGGCAGAATACTAACACGTCGCGGACGATGTCAGGATTTATGAGCATACGTCTATCTACATTTTTCAGCTCCTTGCAGCACACGCCACCTTCTCTTCCATGTCGATCACACTTGGCAGGAAGTGGGACGTCTACATTGGACGAGTTTAGGGCCCATAGGGGTGGTTTTTGTTGAAGGCCCGCGTCTCTATGAGGGAGAGGGACAGAAAGGGCGTCTTTGGTCTGTGAGGACATGCGGAAAGAATGGAAAACGACAAGGAGGGCTCAGCTAGGTGGATGGACTTATACTTTATGACCCTGCCATATTTAGCCGCATAAGTCACACAGCTGAGGGGCTCATAATCCTGCATCGTGCTGGATAAATGAATTTCTCCAACCAGGGGTCACGAATGGGCCCCGGGGATATTTCCAACGTTCTCAAGCTCCGCATTGCAAGCTGAAGCACTCATGACAGAAATTACTACAAGGGTTCTCTTGACAGCCGCCGTCTGGCCAATCAGCGAACCGTGATTTGAAAAACTTCCAAACATGGCGAGTACGTAATGACTTGCGCACCCGCAGGCCGCGTCTGTCTCCCTTAGATCCACCAATCATCGCGTTTGCATAAGTAAGGGAGGCAGCCGAACAATTTAACTCCACGATGCAATCTGCATTACATCTCGGTACTGCAAGGAGTTCGAGTGGCCAGCCTTTAACCGTCGGTCGTACTATCCCTATATTTCGTCATTTAGTTGCCACTGACACCACTCAGAACTACCGCATACACACGTTGCCAGTGATTATACCCTTGGCGTCATGCTGCATGAAATGAGCAATAAGTGAGTGGCTACCGGCCACGGGTTGGCGGTAGATACGATTGTTCCCGCGGTGCCCATGTTCGCCCCTTTGGTAGACTTGGAATCAAGGTTAACATATATGCAACTATTCTTACTTCTCCAATCTCCTTGAAGGCCGTTTGCTCTATATCACCTGGCAAGATTGCCGCGGAATACATGGATGCAACACAAAGCTGTCCCGTCAACACCAACCTGAGCCAGGGGCGGATCAATTACAGTCGTACTTCCGAAACATCCTGTAATTTGTCAAGTGCAATTGGTCCACAGCTTTTGTGGCGTTTTGACCACAGGAGTCGCCGCTGATGGACAGCTTCTCTGAGAGCCATTCTCTCCTCGAGACTTAGTCGTGTCATGAGAGGCGCTAGCACTTGAACTGTCTCTTTCAATTTATAAGTAGCCCATCAGAGTGCAGATAAAAATCAGTGCACCTACAACATTAGAACCTATGGGGAGGTCACCTTACAATTTTCCGGTCTCATTGAAAATGGACCCTTCTGCAAGACAATACAGTGAGATCGAGATACATTTCGATGATGCAGACTGCACCAGGATCCATCTTGGCTGTCGAATACCAATTCGAGGCTCGGGGCATTGTTTGAACCCAGCACGAGTACGCTGACCATATCAAAAATCCGCAATACAGTCGCCGAACTGTCCGAGATTTGAACTGTCGTCCGTCGTCTTGCCAGCGCTGCCACGAATGATTGATGCTCTGCGATCACTAAGTATCGATGGAGGATACAGGTTTTCCCGTAGGTAAATCGGCTTTTGCCGATGCGGCGCTAGAACGTGTGCACTCCAGAGTCCAGACCAGTTTAACAAGAAGTTGGTAACCTGACCATACGTCCGCCAAGTTAGTATCGCTACAATCATCAATGTAGGATTCGAGTTTATTGTTTGACCTTATCTCGCTTACTGACTTCGTATGTCTGCATTCTATGTAGGAAGCACTCCCAAAATCGTTCAAGCCTTGTTTATAGCCAATGCCAACGATGGTTGTCGCTATGATACAAGAAAGCTAGATTGTGTGCATCCGTCAGACTCTTTGACACCATCGATGAGGCTATCAGAAGTCTGAAGTTGCGGAGCCGATCATACCTTCAAGTAGCCTCTATTTTTTTTTTAGTTCAGGGCATTGACACTGCAGCTGCGGATGAGCTGTGATGGACCCAATTAATCAGCCCACAAAGCTATAATGCCGGCGGTTCCATTGAACTAGTGCCAACTTCAATTTGTCGTGCTTCCGCATATGGTTTGCACGACCCATAGTGTAGGGACCTCTACACTGCATAGACACCATTGCAGCAACACTATTGGCGCTCAGGCACACCTTCCCCCTGGTAGGCTCAATTATTCGTCACTGTTTCTTGTGATACAGATTGTTTCAGGATTTTGAGTTGGTTATGCGGCTGAAGAAAAGGCTAGGTGACTATCTCAGTAGATTTGTTTATCGCCAGTGGTAGGTGATCCATACAATTCCGTAGTTCTTACACCCTTATTGATCTGTTCGGCATGCTGGACCGGATGGTAGTATAGCTTCTCGCTTGAGGCGGGACGCACTACGCATTATCCCCAAATTGAAACGGCCACCCCCCCGCTGCCGCAGTCTGAGTTCTTATCGGCCGATTCAATGACTGTTTCAAGACTGGTTAGCCACAGGTAGTGAGGCGGAGTGTTGAGTGACATGTCACCGTCCGACACATAAATTCTGATTAACCATGCATAGATGACATGGTTGCCCAAACAGTCATTCGATCTCAATGCCACTGCCAGTTGCCACGGAACGGAGCCTCAGCGGAGGTACGTGTAATGCCCTAATCTTTAGTAGTACGTCCTTACAAAGAGAGGTTTCCCTACCCAGGCTATAAATCGGATGTGTTTTTCGTCTACCAGATCCATAGTTTCCCTTCTCATTTTTGACTCTACAAAATGGTCAACACTACCAGCGCAGGCCTCATCGGCGTTGTCTTGTTGGTTCGTCATG
>JBBPTY010000933.1:0-12506 GCA_038094335.1 Tylopilus aff. striatulus | reverse complement strand
ATGGGTCGGTCAAATTGTACGCCAACCTTGTGTGGTCGTTTAGCTTGGCTTTCTACGCCATCGCTAACAACGTCATTATTCTGTAAGTGAAGATGCCCCAGAGCGAAAACCATGTTGACCCGTTTTAGTACTCTACGGGAGATGATCTCCGAGTTCATATTCTTCGTATGCATTTGTGCTACATGTTTTTCTGGTCTGCTTTTGACCTTGTATACACTGGGTAAAGTCTCCCTTCTCGATGTGGTTCCAACCAACTGAAGCGAACAAGCGTCGGGTCGCCGGAATGTTCAGAGTATAGCCTGGATGATGATGCAGATGTGGTTCGGGAATGCCAGTCTAAATTTTTCAAAGGCTTCGAGCTTTCACCCTGTAATCGGACCCATTCTT
The DNA here is from genome assembly GCA_038094335.1 of Tylopilus aff. striatulus. Lineage (NCBI taxonomy): Eukaryota > Fungi > Basidiomycota > Agaricomycetes > Boletales > Boletaceae > Tylopilus > Tylopilus aff. striatulus. The sequence goes on along the minus strand of JBBPTY010000933.1, from coordinate 12,119 downwards.
ATAACGTGCTTCGCGGTTCTAGTCAATCACTTCTTGCTGACAAGTATGTTGTACCTATGTTTGTCGTCGTCGCCACTGATTAATTGTCCCTCAGTTCTCGTTTCGATTCTTACGAATACAGCAATGCGAATGGACATGGTGGGTCGTTTCGTCCACCTCGAAAACTGTTGCTAAACTTTTTCAGAATGCCACTCAGGAGGTATGCTGGATGAATTAATCAATGTCACGATTGACTTCGAAGAAGTTTTTGTTCCAGCATACCATAACTACCATCGAAGGGTAGGCGAAACTCTTACCTCCCTTTTTCAGCAATCCTGAGTAACTTCGTAGAGTGAAATCGGATGCTTTATTTAGCTACCAGCCTCCATTCAATATCCTCGCGTTTTTGATTCTCAAACCAGCAAGTTACGTTCTGTCACCGCGCTCGTTGCACACTGCAAATGTCTTTCTGATCAAGCTCACTGTGAGTATGATCCGAGTTTCGGCTCCCTTTCTGACTGCTCTTGTTAGTCGTTTCCTATACTTATCGTCATTGCACTTTACGAGCGTCAGCTGGTCTCCCGCCAGAAGCTGAGAGAGTTGAAGAGAGACTCCAGACACAGCATCTATCAGACTCTACCCCGTCACCTGAAGAAAATGCCATTTGTCGAGCATTTGGTAGGATCCACGTTAACGGATTTATATGATGTCATTTTCGAAGTAGAGGAATCTCGGGACTTCAACTTGTTCCATGATTTGGAGGGTGAAGATGCAAGACCGACGTCGTTGACAGCCACCTCGATCCATCCAGCGAGTTCATTGCCGGGATCGCCACTTCGTGGACGTAATAACATAAATCATTTGGACACCCAGCAGAGTCCAAGCTCAGCTCGGAGACGGAAGATCAGCTCCTTGACGCCTTTGGAAGAACTTTCTAGCAGTGCAAAAGTTTTGTCTTTGGATACCTCCACGCCTCTCTCCAGGCTATTTTCTTTTTCAAGACCGTCTACCAGTGTGGACCAGGAGGGTGGGGAGTACTTACAACGGCTGCAGGGTTTGCTGGAACAGTACCGGAATCTACCTATCCGTCGCCTCCAGGATGATATGAAGGAGATGCAGGCATGTCAGTTCACAGTATTGATTGTCTAAGCTGACTGTTTCAAAGGATCGGCAAAAACGCATTGAGAATCTGTTATTGACCTTAACGCGAGACGCTTAATGGCCTAGGATCGAGCCTGACGGTTTCGTTACTGAGCTCTTAGGCTGAACCCTACATTACCTAGATATGAATCTCCGAAGGCATTCGTCTGGTCCGTGCTTGATGATAACGAACCCCCTTACAGTAACCGGTAGTATATACGTATCTGCATAGTAAAACTGTTAACGCTATAATCTATAGTTTGCTAACTGAGCTTCCTGAAGTCACGTGCAAGTGCAACGCGTCGGATCCGATAGTGCTTGCAGCTGTCTGTCTGAGTCGCCAAAGTCACAAAGTGAGCTTGAATGGCTTCTACTCCTCCCCCGCTTGGGAGCTTCGTTATCCCAGCACCACCGCGCTTGCCATCGACAGCAACGTCGAGAAATCGCAGTTCCATAAGCTCTTCCTTCTCCTTTGGTCCACAGCCCATAGTATCTTCGTTCGCTGCGGGCGATATGAGCACTTCGTCTATTCCGCGTCCACCTGCTCTCGATCCTAACAGGTCAATGCTCCCCAGCTCTCCACGTGCTTCCCCTAGACGGTACCGCAAGCTAAGGGACAGCAGCAGTCGACATCCTCTTGCACATGACACAATGGATGTCTTCCAAGACTTGGAAGGGGAACACGAGTTTGATAATGATGATGAAGACTGGGGTACTGTGGATCGAATGCGTCTGTGGCGACACGATGCACTTATGCAGCATCTGTACGAAACCGCCGCATTCTGGGGCGACAAGATTCTCTCTTGGACGAGTGCGTCGTGTCCTACGTGAATCTCTCCTTGCTGCACTCATCTTATATTCTAGACGACCCAAACGATGCCTTTTGGCTGGCTCAGACATACTTTATGACTCACCAGTATTCTCGTGCAGAGAGGTTATTGACGCGTCCCTTTCCTACCAAAACTCAGGCCACAGAACCTCCGTATCCCAACGGGTTTGATCACTCTATGACGGGACCCTCCACGGGCCATCTTTTCCCCGTGGACACTAAAGGTAAAGGCAAGGAAACTCAGTCACTCCCTGAACCATCCCGTCGCCTTCCTATGGGGCCTGCCGGATTGATCAAGCTACCAGAGGCACTCCAGGAAAACGTCTCCAGGCTTGTTGACATGAGTGTCGCTTGTCGTTACCTGGCTGCACAATGTCAAGTAAGACAGGGTAATTGGATGGATGCCCTTGAAATCCTCGGCGAGACGAATCCCTTTCGTCATTCAGGTACTCCTGTTTGTCATACCGAGTGTCCCAACGGGCTAATTCCAGGCAGATAAAAGTGGAGCATCAGTTCCTAACATGGATGGTGGTATCAAGGTAAGGATGCGAGTGACTTGGAATTCGACTTCAACTCAGCTACCCAGGTCGAAGCATCGATGTGTCACCTGAGAGGCATCTTAATGCTCAAACTCAATCGTGGAGATCAGGCTAAGCTATGCTTCATGGAAGCTTTGACCTTGGACGTGAAATGTTATGATGCCTTCAATCAGCTCATCAGTGGTGAGATGATGACACCGGAAGAAGGTTGGGATGACAGTTGTTGGATTTGGAATTTTCTGATGTTCACTCAGAGTGGGAGTTCGTTCAAGGTCTTGCGTACAAAGAACAAACTAGAGAGGACTCTGATTTCATTCAATTGATATACACGTCACGATTGCGCAAATATAGGCATGCTGAAGAACAAGTCCTCACACGGCGACGCCTCGTGGAGCATTTCAAACTCTCAGACAACCCGGATGTCTTGTACAGCTTCGCAGATGCATTGTTTACTCAACTCCGCTGGGCAGATTGCTTTGCTATCACTAGCAGGTAAGTTCGGCCTTCCCGTGGACAGCCACCAAACCATTGTCAAATATTTACCTTGCAAACAGAATTCTTGATATTGTTGCATTTCATGACGCCACTATGCCGTTGCACATTGCGTGCATGTATCATTTGTCATATCTCCACTCCAAGCTTTTCGTCTTGGCCCATGAGCTTGTCGACAAGGAACCTGAAAATCCGATAAGTTGGTATGCTGTTGGCGTCTACTATCTCGGTTTGAACAAGTGGTCGCAAGCACGACAGTACTTCAGGTTGGCCTTTCATAAGTTTCTAAAACAATGAGAAGACTCCTTCGCTCATATGGCTGTAGTAAAACCTCGCTAATGGACCCCCGCTTCGCACCAGCGTGGATTGCTTTTGCTCATACTTTCGCCCTGGAAGGGGAGCATGACCATGCAGTGACGGCCTATTCCACATGTGCGAGAATGTTTGTGGGGTACGCGCTTACCATTCATCATGAGTGGAGCCTGTCATTGAATTTCGGCAGGTCTCATCTCTCACTCCTCTTCGTTGGTATGGAGCAGATAGTACTGTCAAATCATTCCCTTGCCGATGAGGCCCTGAACGCTGCCAACGCTGCATGTGACAGCGACCCCCTTTTGATAAATGAGCTAGGCGTCATGTCATTCACTCATGGAGAGTAAGTAGTCCTCTTGGCAGTGAAACGTGGCTCGGAAGAACTTGAATAGTTTCCAACGCGCCACAGATCTCTTCCGGCGATCGCTTGACCTCGCGCAGGTCACACAGTCGTCGCAAAAATCGTGGACAACTACCTACCTGAATCTTGGCACATGTTACCGAAAACTGAAGTAAGTCCAGGCACAACCCCAAATGTTATGCTTCTCTCATGGTTGATTCAGAGACTACGAAAAGGCGAAGACAAATTACCTTCGAGTACTTGAGATAGAACCACAGCACCCACAGGGACTCGGTTTCCTGGGCATGGTTTACCACCATATGGGAGATACGGACCAGGCTATTGTCAAGTATCACGAGGTGAGACCAGGTGCCGGATGTTGTGCAACCATCACTGACTGATCTAGGCCCTGAGCGTGGATCCTATCAATGGACACCTCATCGAACTGCTCAACCTCGCATTAGAGTCTAATGCCGCCTGTGGGTCTTGGGAAAAGACATATTCTGGAGGGGAGGAAGCATTCAGGGAGATGATGGTGACACTGAAAAATAGGCTTCGCGAACATCCAAGGAGTGTGGCAGAGGTCGAGGGCGAGGCGAACCCACCTCGGCCGGGGGATCTGATGAATGTCGGCTGATACTGCCCGAGGACGACGAAACATGTTGTTTTAATGTAAGGCACGGGATAGATTGAAGAGTGGAGCAAGTGCGCCCACGGTGGTCGGTTGTGCGGGTGTCCCGAATGATTTGGGGTGTCCCCTTTTATCAAGGGAGACACTTCCATATGGCCGCCGACTTGCCGAGCGCGCCTCCATCTCCACATTTTCTCACCATTTCCATAGTTGTACGCTCACAATCAATCTCACACAGGAATGAGTGTTGATTACGGAACACCCTTTTCGTTTGGTCCGACCCTTCTCTTTTGCCAACACCAGCTCTCTTTCGATGCCTCCGTCTCAACTTCCCACCTATGTCTTTGCTGACTGAACTAACTAACGGTCTAGAGTCGTTGACACATCCCTCGCCTGACTGGGATTTCTTGGTTCGCCTTACCCTTTATGGGAGGTCGCGTGTTGACTTCTTGTCGCAGGACACGGTTCTCAACACCCTGCTGGCTTCCCCATCCATCCCAGAGAAAACCCTCGACATATGTCGCCATACCTGCAGTCAACTTTTGTCCGATGATGCCTGGGTGATAGCTGCGGTTGACCAGCGCAGTATCCGCCGCCTTTTCAACGTTCTGGTAAACATCGGCAACCTCATGCATAGAATCGACAGCGCCATACCTGCCACAACACAATGTTACATGCACGCGATTGAAATTGTCATCCAAAAGCCGGAGTCATACTATTCCCCAAATGCCACTAAGTTGGCATTTCGCGATGTGATTGTCGCGACCTGGGCAACTGCGAGGACTCTGTCTTTTGTCCGCGCGTCGTCCGTCTCTTCACCCACAACGCATCATACTTGGGCGTTCGCTACCCCTTTCAGCATTCTTCCTCACATTGGTGATCCTGATTTTGACATCCTTCAAGCAGTCCACGTTGGTGGTGATGACTTGATACGACTCCTGGTCGACCCTACAACGGGTACCTTACCCAACGTCATCTTGTTTCCCGACCAAATACATCAACTCTCAGCTTCTATACTCTCCTCCCAGAAAGGCTATTTGCCTGGTATACAAACCACACAATTACCTGCCGAGCACTCTGTCGAGCAATATTACCAAGAGAGTAAGATGGCAATGGCCTCTGTGCTCGTATGCCTCGCCCGGAGATTCCAGACATCCCATACTACCGAATTTTTCAACATCGCCGACAAGCCATTTTGCACGGTCGAAGCTTTGTCTCTCATCATGCATTATCTCGCAGCGTCGCTCTTTCCGAACGCCTCTACCTTGAATGATATTGGCGTCATTTTGTGCGGGCTTGGTTCGGGGGAGGGGATCACAAACATCCAAGGTGAACAAACAACCGCACGGGAAGTCGCGCGTCTATACTACGAAAAAGGTCTGCAACTCGACCCTTCGCACCCTCATTTGCTTTCAAATCTTGGATCTCTGTTGAAGGATGCGGGTCACATGACCCGTGCCATTGGGTATGCTCTCCGTGCCTTGACTTTTCCTACCAACTGAATGCTCGTGGTTGCAGCATTTTCAATCATGCTCTCGCGTGTCATCCCGAGCTTGATATTGCCCTGGTCAATATGGCGAATACCCTGAGGGACATGGTCAGTCCCGTACTCCGTTCTGATGGCCAGCTTAGAACTGCGACTACAGCGCCAGTACTCCGAGGCGATCCCATACTACCAACGTGCCATCTCAGTGAATCCTGCTCTCGCAGACGCCTTTTGTGGATTATGCCAAGCGGCAAATGCTGTTTGTCACTGGAATGGACGAGGTTAGTCGAATGATATCTACGAAACAAGGAATGACTCGGGCTAAATCCTCGGCTAGCTACATGGATACAAAAAACGATCGAGGTTTGCGAGAAACAGCTTTCCGAAATGCACGATGAAAGCTTTAGCTTGTTCGTTGCACACAGTCTGGACGATTGGATGGTGTTGGTGCAAACCGCGCGCTCTGGACAACTTTCGGTCCTCGAAGAGAATGCGTGGAAAGCGCGTTTCGCATATTTCCTACAAACGGACTTTAAACCGCGTGGAGAAGCTGACTTCTTGATACGCCTGATGGAATGGTATCAAACTCGGACCCAGCACTCGATGTATATCAAGACCCACGGTCAGGTGTATCACTCTGAGCACCTTTGCATGCCCCCCGTATATGAAAGCATGACAGTACCCAACTTCGCGCTCGTTTCAGCTATCAAAGGTTCTAGGTTACCTTTGATCTTACCCTTCCACACGGTGAGTCCCTCGGTGTACTCGAAGGAATCTGTCGTACGAGACCTTCGCAGTTTACCCTCCCGCTAACGGCCCGAAGCATTCGACTCATTGCACACAGAAATGCACTCCACACTTCTTTTACAGCATTTACCCACCTTGGAAAAGGCTTGTCTGTGCATCCGCCGCCGCCGCCACCGCTCTATGGACGAATCAACGTTGGCTATGTATCAAGTGATTTTAGGTGAGCAGTGCCCACCCTTCTGATATCTCTAGGTTCCTTTACCTTTCATAGTGACCATCCATTGACACATCTCATGAAATCCGTCTTCGCCATGCACAACAAGAAGCGGTTCAACGTTTTTCTGTATGCCACAAACCCTACGGACGGGTCCCCTTATAGAACGTATTACGAGCGCCAAACCGGCTTCCAATTCAGAGACGTTTCATCTTGGACGATCAATGGCATAGTAGAGAGAATCACGCAGGACCAAATACATATTCGTATGTTGATTGGCGTGGCATTACTGAAAGGATCTACCTCATGACACCTTTACAGTCGTGAATCTCGGCGGTTATACCAAAGGGTCCAAGAACGAGATCTTTGCTGCAAGACCATCTCCTGTTCAGGTATCCTTGATGGGATTTGCAGGCACATTAGCAGCAGGTCCGTCTGCGTTTCCGTCGTTCAGCGTTGAGGTTGTGACAAGGATGTAGGTTGGTGCGATTACCTCGTCTGCGACACGATCGTGTGTCCTCCAGACCTATTTGTTCAAGTATGTGCTGCTCGTAGACGACCACCAAACGTGGAGTCGCCCAAAGAGACGACTCGGGCGCCAGATGTAGGCGTGCCGATCGACGAAGGGAGTGACCCGGTGTCTTCCGACAATGGGTGGATCTAGTGCGTCACCGGCGCAAACGAACGTAGGAATGGCGCTGACTATGTCCCGATTTCAGTACTGAATGCCCCATTTACATGCCGGTGCGTTGGGAGCCCTTGCTGCGAATACCCCTTCCGCGTGACGCTGACGTGTGGAACGTAGCACACCTACTTTGTGACAGACCACAAACAATCATTTAACACCCGCGATTCTAAAGTTGGAACGACATCTTCGCGCTGGCGAGAGGAATTGCAACGCCGAGACCAGCTTAGAGCAACGATATTCCCGGATCTTCCGAGGTGTGTTTTTGCCTCGACGTCGACCTGTACGCAGATTATGAACAATGCATAGGGATGCAGTTATTTTTGCCAACTTTAACCAGGTATTCGATGCTCGATCTTGGTGTGTCGTATGAGACTGACACGCGACATTCAGCTCTACAAGGTTGACCCTGTAGGTTATGAAAGCGTTACTGGCTGTGCAACCTGGGCTCACGGGTCACGCTAGGTGATATTTTGGACATGGTTGCACATCCTCATTCGAGTTCCCCGGAGTATACTCTGGTTGCTTCGTTTTCCTGCGCCAGGCGAGGCCAATCTTCTGCAGACTGCGACTGGGTGGGCCGGGCCCGAAGTGGCCTCTCGGATTCGGTTTACGGACGTTGCTCCCAAGGAGGTTCATATCGATCGATGTTGCGTCGCTGATCTTGTTTTGGACACCGCCGAGGTACGGCAACCACTCCGTTGTTGGTCCCGTCCTGCTGACGCTCGATCAACATGGTATAACAGTGCAGCGCCCACACTATTGCTGCTGAGTACGTATCTTGCGTATGGATTGAGGGATTTCGTGTCTCATATGACGATTAGCGTGCTCTGGTCGGGCACTCCGATCATGGCGTGTTTATGGCCCGATAACAGACACAAGATGGCTTCCCGTGTCGCCGCCAGTCTCGCATATGCTACCGGGCTGGGGAAATACATGGTGGTCCACAGCCGAGAGGAATACGAAGAACGCGCCGTCGCGCTCGCAACTGCGCACTGGACCACGATGGCCCGAAAGCTGTCTCCTGACGGCGGAGACGAACGCATGATCATGACGGAGGGCTCGGAGCTCCTGAATCTCCGTCGGTGTCTTTTCCTGACACGCGACACGATGCCGCTGTTTGATACGCGTCGATGGGTCACGAATCTCGAAAAGGGCTACGTCGCGGCATGGAAGCGGTGGGTGGACGGGTCGCAGTTCCGGGTGGGGTACGATGACGAGGGGGCGGTCATTGTGAGAGACGAGGAGGGCGTGTCTGGTTGAGTCACGAGGGGGGGGGGTGATTTGTACATAGTCTATATTATACTCTTGTGATGTGTCCGTCAATGCCAGGACGGCACTGGCCTTCGTGTATATATATTTATATGGTCTTGGAGAGTCTGCCATGGCGAACTTGGCTCATTGGCACAAGGAGTGTCTATCACACGGGCATTTCCTATGGATCAAATACTCGCTGATACTACTCCCAGTGTGACGATGCATAGCACGGGCTCATTCGACCGATTTGGGTGATTACGTGTCCTCATGATTTCTTGGCAATCCCCAGCACACAGGTTGACCCAATGTCCCACTCTGACCAACCGCTCGGCGCGTTCTTCGTCGACATCGTCGCTTCAGCTCGCACAGAGAGTCCATTTCGTTGCCTGGCAGAGCTCGCTGACCTCGCCTTCGCCCTCGTCGACGAACTCGCTGCACCCGATGCCGCTCCCGCTCCGCTCGGTCTCAAGACCCGTCACGCAAGCATTCTTTATCCCGTGGCGAACGCCGACGTAGACCCTTCTCCCATCAGAGTCATTTTGCACCAAACATCGCCCGCGGTGCACGTGCAACAGATCACCGTCGACTTTCAAACAAAGACCGCGGAGTGCGAGGGTCACCCCAATCTTCCCATCGAACCGGAGCAGATCGAGGTGGTCCTGCAAGAGATCAAGCCGTATCTGCAGGACGTCTGGCGGAGAAAGAAGGCGAGAGAAAAGGCTCGACAGGTCCAAGAAGACCTTGCCTGGATGGTGAGCGCGTGATTCCCCCTCGCGCACGTCACGCACGTCGTACCGACTTGACCTTTGTCAGGACTTCCTCGAGCGTCTCGACTCTCATGGCCTCGTCCTCCCCGAATCATACACGGAGCCTGATTCCCCTCTCACACAACGACGATGTCCCTTGTGCGAGAAACAAACGGCGCCATGCACCTCGTGCCATCACATCATGTGCTTGAACAGAGAATGCCCCGCCTCGGAACTTATACCCTTCCAATCGTGCTGCAACCATGCTTCCACGGCGGCGTGTCTCCCGTGCCTGGATAACGCAAAGGGCGCGCCATCGCTGGGCCAATGTCCCGACTGCCATCTCTGGTTCTGTCAATACGAATTGACGTGGTGCCTTGGACGACCCAAAGACAGTTTGAATCGGCCACCGAGGACGTATTTTCGTCGACTACCGAACAGCGCCCGAGAGCATCCCACCCAGCCCATCGGGTGTTCTTCCTGCACCGGCGGACAAGACCGCCCCCACTGCTCCAACAGCAAGTGCTGGTCGCGCGTGGGGGGCTACACCAGCATCTGCGAGTCGTGCTCTCCGGGCGGCGGCCTCTGGTGCGCGTGCGAGCAGTGCTGGATCTGCGACGACTGCAAGACATCGCCGACGGAGAACTGTTTCAAGGACTGTCCGCGGTGCAAACGGGTGTATTGCGTGTACGAGTGCGAGTACATCCACTTTTGCGGCGAGTGCGGGCGGACGACGTTGTGTGACGATTGCGTGGAAGAAGACCGGAGCGATGAGGACGGCGACGGCGATGACAACGACGCGCACGAAGGGGTGACGCTTAGCGAATGCGGCGCTGGACATTGTTCGGGCAAGATTTGCGAGGCGTGTGTCGAGGGCGCGCGGTGTGCGGGATGTAGCCAGACGTTTTGCAGCTCGTGCGCACAGCTGCAGCGGTGCAGCGGATGTGATGGTCGGTTCTGTGGTGCATGCTACACGACGCGCAAACGACGATGCAGTAGGTGCGAAGCGAGACAGACGGTGAGTTTTGATACAGGCATCGCCGTGTGTTGTGGTACTCAAGCCTTGGGGGGCGTTTGACAGAGTGGCTCGCACGTCGCATATTTATCCGATAAATGTTTACTTAATAGTTAATGTTGAGATCCAAGTTACGAGCGACGTGCAGTATACGTATCGCTAGGAACGCCAATGTAACACACGGAGTGTAGCAAATAGCAGTACCCGCTGAGACACCGATGATCATGATCTGGACGGGATTGGATACTATTATCGATCATCATCGATGCTGCGATCCCATCATCCGTTTCATGCTGATGCTGCGTCGACCTTTTTCTCTCTTACCACGCCTGGGTCCTAGCCACCGTGTACGACCCTCGAAAGCTGGATGTGCTACTGCGCGAGGTCCGGGTTGCCGTGAACACGACGACCACGACAGCTCGGGTGCTCTCGGGGCCGTCTGGGAATCCAGACGGGTAGGTGAACGTCCGACTGTTTCTTCCTCCTCCCGACTGACGTATTGATTCGTTCATATTCCAGTATCCGTATCGTCCCCTCGTCGCACAAAAAGGACACGAGCCACCCAACTAACGTAATCTACAAGACATGACTCGACTTGAGCCATATAAAAAACCCTGTCGAATAAATAACTCTAAAGGGCTCGCCCGCGACGATTACAAGGTACGCCAAAACCATAGCGTGAAAACGGCATAGGAAACGTCCTCGACTGACTGATATCATAAAGGCACATTTACCTGTGGAAACGAGACAAGAGAAAAGCACCGCGCTCGTGTCAAAAAACCCAACCAGATGTGCGTCAGACACATCGCTCCGTGAAGGTGGTCACACGCTGTCAAGGGTGAGCAGCAGCGGTGCAAGGCGGGCAGGCATATACTTACGCCTAGGCAGATGCGCTGAGTCCCAACGCCCGCGCACCAGCGCCGATGCCGCCTTCCCATCCCAAAAATCGCTCGCTCGTGGCACTGTACCCCGTATCATGTTCAAAGCCCGGGAGCTCGTCCTCGTCATCCCAACTACCACCCGCCCGTCGCGTGCGGGCCCACACGGTGATGAACAGTACTCGCTTCAACTTGGGGTTCAAGAAGAACCAGTGCGACGACCAGAGCAGCGCACCGTCTCGGCGCCTTAACCGGACGTGCGCAAACTCGGCAAGCGGCGAGCCTTCGTTGCTGCTCCCGCTGCTGCTCGTGTAGTTGCGGAAGAAGATGGGTGGCCGTCGACCATCCGCGTTGGCACTGCGCGCACTGGGGCGATGCCGAGGGGGGGAGGCACTGTCGACGTCATATTCGTCAAATTCAAAGGTGGCCTCCTCGTCCATGCCGTCGGACGAGTATTCATCACCGACGGAGGCGACGTCGTCCTCGTCATCGGAGTAGTCGTTGGCATGGGGGTCGGAGTCGATGTCAGGGGAATAGGAAAAGACCTGACAATCAGACAAACCGATGACGTCGTCGAGTATGCGGTACAACGTCGGGTGCGTGCCCGACTGTATTTGGGGCGGGGCATACGGGCTGGAGAGGGTCTGCATGAGGGGTGAAGAGGAAGAGGATGTCGGGACGGAGGACGGGAAGAAATTGGGCGAGGTAGGGGGATAGGCCGAGTACGTGCGGGGTGCCCTGACACCGCCACGGTTGGGTGATAAGAGGGTATTGCTGAGGGCGTTGAGTACGCTAGCGCCGCTCTGCTCCTTGTGAAAGTGAGCGGGAC
>JBBPTY010000932.1:0-12514 GCA_038094335.1 Tylopilus aff. striatulus | reverse complement strand
TGGAAAAAATCATGGCAGGATATGTGCATCGTTTATATTTTTTGATCCGCCACGGTACCACGTCGGTCTTGGGTTAAGTATGGGCGTGATCGGGCTATCGTGGGTCTCTTTCCTCGGTGATCCTTGATTGAGTGTCGCTGATGGCACACCAGGCTTCTTCTGACCCCAGTGTTGATGTGGGATTACCGCAGAATCAATAAGGAGAAGGAGAGGACGTGCAACGAGCGTCGTATCACTGATGATAAAAAAAATGAATTCAGTGAAACGGGAGACGACAGTCCCCTATTCAGATATAGTCTCTAGTTCCAAGCTGATGGCTAGCCTCGCCATGGTCCGGCGTTTGGGTGATCATGTCTGCTGTCGTGTCCAGGTTGTACCCTGACAACATCATGATGTTTATCGCTCTCAGGCTACGGGAATGTTATTTGCATGTACTAGGATATGACTAATATATGTTTCGTCTTCCAAGTCTATCGGATAAATTCAAGCCTACTATTGGTATCTGTGTGGAGGTGTAGGTGTACACGTGATCGCAAAGCGATGTCTGTTGCTCGCTTTACCGTGACCCGTGACCTTATTCAGTCACTAAACTCATTCAGATAAACTTCTTCCATCAGCAGCCATGTCGTCTGAGTTATGTCCACCATTCGCTCCTTTCTTTGGTTTTGCTGGAGTAGCTTCTGCGGTACGTTGTCGCAAAATGCAGCCCCGCCGTCACTCCACTCACTGCTGCGTGACGTCGTAGATGATATTCAGCAGTGCGTTCTAGCCATACGTCTCCTTAAATTACGCTCACTATGCCGTGTAGCCGTTGGCGCAGCCTTTGGAACAGCTAAATCTGGTATCGGTATTGCTGGCTTGGGTACATTCAAACCAGAGCTGATCATGAGGGCAAGTCTCGAACATTTCTACCTACGCATTCCCCTGAGAACGACCCAATTATCTAGTCTCTGGTTCCGGTCGTCATGTCTGGCATCATTGCAGTCTATGGATTGGTGGTATCGGTACTCATCGTGGGCTCATGTGCGTTTTTTTCGTGTCATCTCTGGTGGATGTTGAACTTGCTCTGGTCTCTGCAGTACATCCTGCGAAAGACTACCCTCTTGCGGCTGGATTCATTCACCTTGGGGCAGGTATTTCGTGTGGCTTCACAGGAATTGCTGCTGGGTATGCAATCGGGCTTGTTGGCGATTCAGTACGTGATCCAAACCTGGATCTGCTCCATGTCATAACCTTTCGATAGTGCGTTCGTGCATACGTTTACGAACAACGAATATTCGTGTCCATGGTCCTCATTCTGATTTTTGCAGAGGTACTCGGTCTGTATGGGTGAGTGAACCAGACCTTTTCCAGCTGCCCATTCAAACCATGCACTACCAGGCTAATTGTGGCGCTACTCATGAATACTCGAGTTTCTGCACTTGCTGCTTGTGCTTGAATCCACACACCCGATATTATACGTAGACAATGTGAATGATGATCTGCAATTGCATTTCAATCTCGGCGACTGGACCTATCCGAGTCATAGGATAGGGATCGACTGCGATTGTGGCTATCGTCCCTCCGCGGAACACGCCGCCTTCTATCACGTTCTCGCGAACGCGAAGACGCTGAGTCTGACCCTGAATCCGAGGCTGAATCGGACTCGGACTCGCTTGAGTCCGAGGTAGAGTCTGAATCCGATTCGGACGACTCAGATATACTCGATCTATGAGGGATGTTGACGAAGAGAGAAACATAAGGGGGGAGGGGGGTGCTAACCTCCTAGCCTTCTTCGTCGGATGACTGTCTGGATCCGTTGCATTCTGTTTCTCTCGTTCCTTTTCCTTGGCCTCCAGGATCGAGTTTGCTGTACCACTTCTGAGTGAGAGTGAGTAATGCTCGCAAGTGACGGAAACGGCAGCGCACTTCTTTTTAAACTCCTCTGGCACCTCCACCGAAGGCTCGCCATCAGCTTTTAGCTTGGCTAGCAGTTTTGGGTTGTCGAGCATCTCCGTTCGAGAAGGACGCGAGACATAAGGGCGTTCCGATTTACACTGGTATGTGAAGTGACCTGATAATGTTGACACCGTCAATGTCTATGAGAAAACCAAGGCGCCATACCAGTTTGGAGACATTTCTGGCAGACGGTGGAGGACGTCGCGCGGGGGTTGTTGTAAGACTTGCGATGAGGAGCGAACTTGGACATGACGGTCGCGTCGAGCGGAATTTTCGCTCTGCCCAGTTTCGTATGCCATTCTTGTCGTAGCCAAGGATCGCCGTCCCACAAGATTCAATGCGGTAACGCGAGGGTACCAGCAGGCCCATCATTTCCATGGGCGGCAGAGCCTTTCTGCAGCACCTACCCCCGGGCTCATTGCCCAGGCTCCCAACGCCCCTCTATGTCGCTCTCAAGGCACGCTTTGCAGCGCTGCTCTCGACCCTCTTCACGATCGTCGAGGTCCCCCCTGAAAATCCAGAAAAGATAGATCATGGCGATATCGACTTCGTCGTGGCCTGTCCTCTGAATCGCGAGGGGATCGTGACGCCGGAACACGTGGGTCGCATCCTTGGCGCAGTGAAGAGCATCGAGCTCGAGGGTAACAGGACGTCTAACTATGCCGTCTGCATTAGCCAGGAAGATTGGCTGATGCATGCTGCCCAGCCCCTGCCTTTGGACCGCGTATATTGTCAAGTCGACGTTCGGACATGTAACGACGAGCTAGAGGTTCAAAGAGTCGTCGTCTTTCATGGCTACGGTGATCTCGGCATCATCATCACCTCCATTGCAAGGGTTTATGGTTTGTTGGTGAACCACCATGGGTTGAAGGTGACCATCGCACTCGCCCGTGACGCTTAGGAATTCTCAATTGATGAGCCAGGTTCCATGTCCCCAAACAAATCCACCGCTCCTCCTCACTGATTCCCCTCAACTTATTTTTGATTTCATGGGACTCTCCATGGATCGATGGTTGAGGGGGTTCCAAACGGTGGAAGAGACGTTTCAATTTATTGCCACGTCGCGATTTTTTGACCCTCGGCGGCTGCAAGTCCCTTCCATGCGCCCGTTTAACAAGTCAGTTGAAGGGCGCAATATGTACCTCGACTTCCTTGTATGGGCTCAAGACAAAGCGCCAGCCGTGTCAGTATTAGAACTGCACCAAGATGCGGTCGAAGAGGCACTCCTTGTATTCGGTAAAAAGTCGGAATGGGATGCAATTGCCCGAGAATATTCGGAGAGGGTCTGGCTGAAGAACAACTTCAGTGGAAAGCTCGTGCAAACGTGGACTGGTCTTGGGTGGAGAGGTGTGAAAGCAGTCATGGACGATGTTAGGTCTTCGGTCGGTGGGGAACGTGCGCTTGTCGGAATGGAGGTGGAGCAAGTCAAGGGACTTGTATTGAAGTCGCAGAAGACGTTGAAACTCGAAGCTTAGCGGTGATGTACAGGAAGACGTGTAAATTTACAGTAAGGAAATAGTACCGAGGTAAACCAATGAATGGCCAAGGCTCTTCATGCATATGCCTACCAGACGTACGGGATGAGCTTCGCCGGGGTTCTTTTCATGTATTCACTGTAGTCGTTTCCAATGATGTCATCTTCCTGGGCTGCCTTCTCCTGCAGGCCCGTGAGTGCGTTTGGTTACATTTGCAGAATGCAGGGATCACACCTCAATGGGCATCTTGATTGCAAATACACCCGCAAGAACACCAAGAGAAGCAAGCGGGACATAGGACCAATACATGACCGAGTAGATCGCTTGTTGTAGCAACATTACACTTGTAACAAGGTGAGTCCCCGCCACGCACGGCGGCAGCGCGAGTCGCTCACCTGTACGCGGGATGGCGCACGATTGTATATGGGCCATTCTTGATCATCTTGGGTTTCTTGCGCAGCTGAAAGCAAGAGGAAAATATCAATTGCCATCATTCTCAGTGTCTGGGATCATACCCCTATCATCCGCCAGCGCTCGTCAGAGTGAGCGAGTACGCCATTCAAGGCAAACTGGAGCGAAAAACCAGCCACACAGGCTGCAAGTCTGAGCGCAGTCTGCCACTCCGGTTGAACAATGTCCTCCGGAAAGGCAAACTTGAGCATCCAGGCTGGCTGCTGGAAATTGTTGAGGGCGACGGCCACACAGTAGACCGCAGGTGGGAGGAGGGCGGCGAGTCCTTGGATTGGAGTAACAAGTCTGTCCACAATAGAGCGGGGTGCGCATTCTGGGATAGGGAGGCCATCTTCATCACTCGCAGTAGTCTCTGGCGTCTTCAACTTCCACATAAGATATTTGAAGGAGTCGACGGTGGTGAGGATTGCGAGACCTTCGACCCCTTGAGGAAAGGAAATCGCGTGGTGAAGCCCAGCGAAATACATGACGGTCTGTCGCAAGGGATGAGTGAAGGTGACTCCTTTCTCAACAAGGTCTTGGATATATGATGAGTCATATTATGCCAAGTTGGAATTCGCGCTTTTGCGCCTCTCTCGACGCAACCCGAGACGCTTGCAGGTCCTCCGGCCAGTAGGAATCGTTGGGTAAGGCCCTAGTGGGATCGCAAGGCGGGCTCCATGTTCGTGGCGCTCCGGTCAGGTAGGCGCGGCTGTCGGCCTGCTAATGTGGCGTTCCAGTTTTCAGGATGGAAAGCTGACGCAGGAAGTCGACAACGAGTTGGACTTGCCAGCAGCGTCAAGACTTTGCAGCCCACTCGAAGCTATGTGTCGTGGTAAGCTCATTCTCATAGTATGCGCGTCATGACAAATTGGAAGTAGATGTACCATTCCTATGCCTTGTTCCTTTGGCCAACTACGGTGGGATTCAAGTTGGACTGACATTGGGAATGTGGGTACCTGGTGGCATTGCTTTCAAAAGCCTCATCAAGTTCATGACGCCGTGATGGCGACCCGTGAGTACCTGAGCCCCTTGCATCGCTGTTAGCCGAGGTTACGGATCTGTGTACAGCCTGTGTTGTAGCGAATCAGACCTGGCCTCAGGCTAGGCTATGCGTGCGACCTGACTACATGGTATGCATATGGGCGCCTGCCTGATTCCTTTGACCTTGGCGGAACTCTCGTCATGTCGCCTTCTGATGCGGAGGTCATGGCACACTTGTCCCCCCAGCAAGCCGACATCTTCAATACCTTCCGCAAGCAAGTGTTCGTTGAAAGCATCCTACTCGAAGGAGACTCAATTGGTACCGATGACCAAACGCTACTGTGAGTACACACTTCACGCTCCTAGTGCGCGAGATAAACTGAATCGAGCGCACCGCTAGCCGATTCTTACGGGCACGCAAGTTCAATCTCAGTGAATCGAAGAAGATGCTCGAAGATTGTCAACACTGGAGGAAAACCGCATCGGGTATTGGCATAGATGAAATGAGAAAGAGGATGGACCCTTTTGATGTGAGTAGCAAGCTGTACAACGCTTACTCCATTTGACCGTCTACGTCCCAGTATCCTGGTCGCGAGCAAGTATTTAAATCGTGGTCAATGTACTTTCACAAGGTGTGTTCGTCGTTCTGAATAAATCCAAGTCGAATTTAGGGTAACATTATCGCTCATGTCAGACAGACAAGGTTGGCCGAACCTGCGGGTCAATGTTTATTAAGAAATTGCTCACATGGAGCAGAAAGGACGACCTGTGCATATAGAGCTGTTCGGTCGTTTGAGCCTCCCAGACCTCTACAAGCATGTTACACCGGAGACACTGGAATATTCTATCATACTGAATGCAGACGCCCTTACCCGCGAAGTTTTACCCGCTGCTTCCCGTGCAGCAGGTCATCACATCGACCAATCCCTCGCTATCATTGACCTAAAGGACTTTGGGTGGGTGTTGTACTCTCCAGCCCGGTTTTGAAGCAACTTAGTATGCATAGCCTATCGCAATTCTGGCAAATAAAATCCTTGGTTCAAATGTCGTTCCAAGTGTCGCAAGACTACTTCCCCGAGGTGTATGTCTATTTTTAGACTCCTTTTTCTCCCTCTTCATTTGCCTGTGCAGGATGGGTAAACTTGCCATTATCAATGCCCCACCTTCGTTCACATTTATCTGGTCCGTCGTCAAACCTTGGCTCGCCAAAGAAACCGTAGAGAAAGTCGACATTCTTGGAAAGGACTACAAAGAGGTGCTTTTGCAACTTATCGACGCGGATAATTTGCCTACCTTTCTCGGTGGGAATTGTACATGCTCTGACGCAGGTGGCTGTGGATTGAGCAGCGCCGGTCCTTGGATGGAGGAGAGGCTCGCGAAAAAGGCCGTAGCACAATCCGCCGGACCAAGCGATCGCGGTACACCAACCCAGACGCCGTTTGAGCCGACTTCGAATACGAATACCCATGTCGAGGATAACCTGGCAACAACCAATGTAATCCACGAGACGGCCGTGCACAGTGATTCAACTGCGGAAGTGGTCCTTGTCGCTCCTGAGGCGTCATGATACCATGGCACAGTATGCCTCATTGATCGTATGTATATCCAGGCCCACCATATATCATAAAGCTCTCTCGGGAAGATCAAATCACTCGTCGGAATTCTGGGATGTGTATTATGCAAGGAATGGATAGTGAACACGATCAAAAGATTGGTATAAAGTCCTGTATCCTGTCTTTCGCATCTTGGGCAATACATTCTGCTATCCACGTCACGTTGCGAATCTCTTGTTCCTTTAGCTTCATGTAGCTATAGAATACGCCATACTGGAATTGCTGCATGAACGACTGTTTGTTCAGATGTACTTCCATTCGGAAGAACCGGTCTTCCAGCTGTGCCGCGACACCGAGATCACCAGTATCCTGGGCCGATGATGAATTGTCAAAGAAAGAGCGGTACTCAGAGATACTGTCGCAGACTAGTCGAACTTGCTCGAGATCGTCTGCTTTTGCAAGGGCATTATTCCCCTCAGGGAACAATCTACCGATTGCGGGGAAGAGCTTGGCACGTTGCTCCTTGGTCAGCTCAGTGTCAAAGGAGTTGATAGTGATGTTGATTGTCCTTCGGTCTGCCTCGAAAGCAAGGACGGTTTGCATCACTTCTGAGGTCGGGGAACCCAAAGTGCCGACAAAGTTGTAGAAATCCTCGAGATACGCCTTGTAGACCGTGTTACGAACAATTTCGATATTGAGATCGTCGAGGTCAGCAGCGGAAAGACAGTCGCGGAAGTAAGGCGCTGCAACGTAGTTACAACAACGCCGACGTGCAGACTCGGGACGGGCGACACACCTAGGGGAGTCTCGACAAGGACGCTGTGGTAAAGTTCCTCGACGTTGGTGGCAACGCAGAGAGCTGGCATCGTATCAAAGATGCCAAGGGGGTGACAACGTTCTAACAGTTCGTGCGTATCCCTCTCGTGCAACGTGCCGGTGATCAGCAACACGACATTATCGATCATGTAGGCATAGCTGAGCAACGACGCGTTAGTTTCGTTGCAGAGAACCGCAATGGATGACCGACGTGATGTAATCAAGGAACTTGGACAAGGGTTCCACGGCATTGCTGCGGATAAAGTTGAACTGGTCGACGAGAAGCTGCGTCGCTTTGTCAGAGATGGTGGTCGTCGAGAGCGGCGAAGGCTCGTTTGCAAGGAAATTCCCGTAATCGGTAGCAGAAAGCTGAGTCTTCAAATCTGCAGTGGCCTATGAGTACCCCACACGAGAGATTATCTTTAGCACGGCACCTTCGAGGCTCTCGCACTGTGTCAAGCTCACGTAGTGACCTTGGTTGAGAATGCCAGCCTTGTATCCGCGTACGATTCCCTCCAAAAAGCCGTTGTTGACCTGTATAAGAGAATTCTGGTAAGCTGAAAGATTAGGATCAGGCGAGGACGCACGTTGAAGAATAAACCCTCCATGGTCTTGCTGAGCGACTCGGGTTGACTGCTCTTACTCGGATGTTGTTGCTGTTTGGGAATATTGTTCCCACGCTTATAATTGCCCTTGAGAAGTATTCGAAACAACCCGCTGCCAATTGCTATCATTTTACCATGGCATTGCGCCATTCTTTCTCGCTGCCACGTATAAAAGACAACATGTATTCCATACGCTGCTCCGTCTTATTCTCCTGCCCACCA
Organism: Tylopilus aff. striatulus; assembly: GCA_038094335.1. Lineage (NCBI taxonomy): Eukaryota > Fungi > Basidiomycota > Agaricomycetes > Boletales > Boletaceae > Tylopilus > Tylopilus aff. striatulus. The sequence continues at coordinate 4,471 of JBBPTY010000932.1, read as the reverse complement.
TGACCAACGCGATCTCTGAGAAACCTGCCAACCAGGCGGAGTCCCAGTTCAAACACGACTCTCTATCTGATCAAAGGTTGCGACGCAAGGTGGACATTCGGTTGCTTCCAATACTCACGCTGTTGTTCTTGCTAAGCTTCCTTGACCGGTGAGCCCCCTCGGGTGTCTCATTCTGTTCGTTAACAACTGACATTACTGCAGGACAAACATCGCGAATGCCAAGTGAGTACACCGACATTCCGACGACTCTGGATGACATTCAGGGAACTACAGACTGGATGGTCTGACTACCGTGCGTCTCCTACTCTCGTAACAATGACGACTGTCGCTAGACAATAATCAGGATCTTGGCGTGTCAGCTTCTGCATACAATACATCGTTGGCATTATATTTCGTCGGATATGTGCTCTTCGAGATACCTTCTAATGTGTGTGACCCATATGCGCGTCTGAATACTACCGCGTACTAACGAACTATGTTGTTCTGTAGATCATGTAATTCCTGTGCTTTCGTTTGCACAAAGTTTCCTTTCTCATCCACTGGGCATTAGTTTGAAGCGTTTCGATCCTCAGTTCTGGCTTCCGACCTTGACACTCGTCTGGGGAATCGTGTCTATTACTCAAGGACTTGTGACGAACCAAGCTGGACTTTTCGGCATACGATTCCGTAAGCTTCATCCTACACTCGCACTTCTCGATAAGATCCTGGCCTATAGTATTGGGCTTGACGGAAGCAGGCCTATTTCCCGGAGTCATCTACGTGTTTTCTGTTTATTATCTCAGGCAAGGGGGTCATTCTACCTAAAGAGTTGGTGTTCATACGCTTTGCGTGGTCTTGCAGACGGGAGCGAAGTTGGCGAGTTGCCGTTTTCTTTGGCGGTGCTGCCGTTGCGGGAGCTTTTGGAGGTATTTCACCTTAGGATTGACAACATTATGTGGGTAACGCACCCTTCTAGGGATATTTGCCTACGCGATTGGTTTGATGAATGGTGTCGGAGGGCGCAAGGGATGGCAATGGTGGGACCTGCTCCGATAGCTCTATCCCGCCATTACACTCAGCTTTACTCAGGATTTTCATCCTTGAAGGCATACTGACAATCGTCATATCGTTGATATCATACTTCATTGTGCCAACCTGGTCCCACAAGGCAAAATTCGTGAGGTTTGCTTTGGTGATTCGTGTGGCCGGGTTGCACTAACGCCTAATAGTTGACGGAAGAGGAACGTGATCGCTTAATAGAGAAGCTGCAAGCAGACTCGGATGCAGGCTCGAACCAATCGTTTCAGTGGTCTTCTGTCCGGTCCGCCTTCGAGGATCATCTAGTCTGGGCATATGCATTTCTCTTCCACGGGTTTTCCTTTGTATTATATTCCTTCAGCTTCTTTCTGGTACTTATCCCGGCTCTTCGCATTCCCTTGCAATACTAACTGGCGATAGCCTACCATTGTTGCAGAATTAGGCTTCACGACATGGCAGGCACAACTGTAAGTGTATCTTCTATGTATGAATGCCAGTCTAACTCGATGGATAGAATGACGGTGCCCCCTTATGTCGTTGCGACTCTCACACTGTGGGGAACGGTCTGGCTATCCAGCCTACTGAACATGCGTGCACCATTTATCATCGCTAGTGCAGTAGTCGCGGTCATTGGTGAGAATGTTCCTTGAATCTCCTCAGGCGTGGGCAAATCAATCGTCTAGGGTATATCATCCTAATCTGCTCGGCGAACCGTGAGTAATAGCAGGCTCGTTATATTCATCAACTTATGAGTCCTTCTAGCCCGTGTACAATATTTCAGCGTCTATCTTGTGGCAGGTCATTATGTCCCTATGTTCGACGATAGTTTAACTGATCCTTCTTGTTTCAGCTGGGGTATATACAGGCAACTCGTTGCTTCTGAGGTTGTCTCAAAACCCTATTACGGTTTTCAGTACTCATGTAGTTCTAGTTGGCCTGGTGAAAATGTTTCCGGACAGACCAAACGTGCAGTCGCAGTCGCGATGCAAATCATGATCGGCGATATTGGGGCCATCGCTGGCTGCTTGGTATATCGGCCATCTCTGAATGCCTATCTCTACCGCAAACCCAATTTCATTGCCATCGGATACCTTGTTTTCGCCATTTTGATGGCCACGTATTTGTGGATAATGATGGCACGGGAGAACAAGAGGCGCGAAGCGGTACTCGCCAATAGCAAAGCGAGCTACTTGTTGGAGACAGAAGAGGAGAGGATCCAACTTGGCGATCGGTCAATATACTATAGGTATCAACTTTGAGTTGGAAGGGCAATCGACATACATTGGGCTTACAGTTCAAAATCCATGTGCTCTAGTAACGTCACCATGCAACCGTCCTCGCGGTGGATATGATTGTGTTTCTGGCTATAGCCGCGTATATCAGCGAGCTTTCGACAGTGTGAAGTATCTCGCCTGCACTTTCTGATAGATCTTCGTCACTGACCAACGGGTTTCTCACTGCTATCGTTCACGACAGACTTACAGGTGGGTGGCTCGTTGGTTCCGAACAGCGGTATGGTGGCAGGTGAGCCAAGATGACGACATGGCAATAATCGTTCTAGGTTGGCCTCTGCCAGCTCGAACCTCTGATTGGATTGCTTCAATTTCCTGTCTCATGCATGCAAGTCTGGGTCCTGACTAGCAACCATTCCACATCCAATCATCTTAAACTTAGGTGCACTCAAATTATGTCTGACATTTTGTGGTACCACTTGTTGCTGATTGCATACTTTTTATTCCTGCTAGTCTGTCTTTCTATCCAATTCAGCATGGATGGGGGTGACTCAGGGAGGCCTCTGTTAGGGAAGAAATTCATTGCACTCAAGTTAATCCGGTTTGCCAGTTCTGCAGACCTCTTTGTCTTATCCCACTCGCTCCTCTTCACCGCGGCATCCATCGTCCCCGTCGCCCTTGTATTCATCACACAGACAAACTCCTTTTGGTATCCCATACACTTGGCATCTTATCCGTCCTTCAATGGGTGGTTACAACACTATCCCCGTCACATCAGCTGTTATCATGGTGGCTGGAAAGCGCTACCTATTCTTCGAGTTCGCCAGGAAATGCATACGCAGTCAAGGAGTCGCCATCTACAGTAATCCCGTCCGTCGGTAGCCCTGCCCATCACTTGGCATGGCAATGCTTCGAGCTCCCGCTGCTTATTCTGTCAACGATGCGTGGGCGCTGGTGCATGCCGTACAGACGTTGCAGGTGAGAACGTCCTTTGGTCCGTTCGATTGGCCAGTAGCTCCAGGGATGCCCTTCCTGCGTCTGGGCGACTGAGCCTTGTCACGGCGTCGGTGTGTTCGTAGCTGGGGAATAACGCCAGGATCATCAAGACCATAGGCGGCGACTTGCAGCTGACCTGGGGCGGTCTTTATGGGAGTTCTCTATTACCCCCATACTCAACAGCGCCTACTTTGTATCTACATCGCTGAATGGCTTCAACGTTTTCATGGACTCACTCCCCTCCGTCCCATCCACCGCTCAGAAGCTTGCCTGCGTGGACAACACAGGGTACGGCTACAGTACTGGGCAGCTGTGGTACATACGAAGGCGTTGACAACCAGACCGTGTCCATCATCACCGCCGGCCCATCTTCACAATCCGTGTATCGCTTCAATGCCTCCGCCATCGTCCTCCATGACACATTCTAATCCACAGGCAACGGCGTCTCATTCATACCTACTGGGTCGGCCCCAACTGCTGGGCTCAGGACAGCACCAGCCTTGTCTGCAACGCCGCCTTCCCCGCCGACGGCTACCACTCCGGCAGCGGTACCTCCCTGGTCGACTTTGCCATCTTGGCCATCTCCGAGCCCTTGTCTCTCAGCGTCTTTGGCTCTGATTCACCCACAGCCACCGGGATCTGCTGGAGCATACCGTCCTGGGCACGGTGGCGATCATCGGGCGCGTACAGTGCGGGCGTCCTGGGCCAACATTGGCGGCGCCGTCTCTGCGTTCGTCACGCGCAACGACCTCTTGGTATTCACGCCACGCTACGGGGTCTACGTACTCATCGTCGACATCGGGGGGTCGGTCCTCTTGCTGATCCTCGTCGTGCGGCGAGTGTGCGTGGCGGGTCGGCTTGGCTTGGATATTCGTGAATGACACGCGGCCAACAACCGAAGAACCCCGAGTTGTTCAGCACATCCTTGTCGTCCACCACTGATGATGCACTGGCCAACCCGTGCGTGCGGGTGAGAGAGGACCATGAATTCTTGCTCAAAGGACAGCCATCGTTGGAGACGAGGCAAAGGACTCGATAATTACTAGACACTTGTGTTCGCCGGACTTGACTAGCATTCAATGTAGCATGGTACCCTCCACGAACTGTTGTAGCTACTACCGTTGTGTACGTACTGCTCGATGGCTGTTACATGGCACATCTGTGATCTGCACAACGATATTTATTAGGAAGACTCTAGCAAAGGAAATTATGGCAATAAGGGGTAG
>JBBPTY010000931.1:0-12534 GCA_038094335.1 Tylopilus aff. striatulus | reverse complement strand
GATTGACAACTACAAGACGGAAGACGGCAACGTGGCATATCTGATTCGGCAGATCGCACGGGAGAAGCAGCGGGCGGAGACGTATGTGGGGAAGCGGAAGGAGGAGAGTGCGCAGCGGGTGTCGCAGGGGCTGAGTCCGCTTCCCGAGGAGGACGTGAGCCGGCTGTTCAAAATACCAGCTGAGCCGAGTCGTCTTGAGAGTATGCTCCTCCTTGGGCAGGTGGATGCATACGCGAAGACCATGGAAACCCTTGCCGGCATCGGCATCGCAAAAATGTATGCTGCAAAAGCTTGTAATTAGACCTTCCTTATCCGGTTTAAAGCACATTTTCTTATTTATAAAGTCCCCCCTTGCCACCAAGATGTCCGCCGCGCCGTTCCTCTTCTCTCCGTGGTGTATATAAGTACTATCACTCCTTTGTTCCCTCCCTTCAGTCCAATGGCTCTGCTCATTCGTCTTCTCCTTGCATTCGCTCTCTCTACCGCCATCCTCGCGTCCCCCCACGGCTCCCGCAACCTCTACCCCCACCCCCACCGTGCCCTCGTCCAGCGCGCCCCCATTAATGTCCATGTAGACGCCCCGATCGTACCGCCCCGAAAACGCTCCCTTAACAAGCGGTGCATCCCCCGTCCGTCCAACGCGACCACTGCCCCTACCCACACCCCCACACCCCCTCCTTCCTCCTATGCTCCCGAGAACGTCGCTGGTGCCCCTTCCTCACCCCCGTCCTCTGCCAATAACCCTACACCAACCCCGCCGTCATACCCGACCCCTTCCACAACCTCTAGTCCGCCCCCCTCCCAGTCGGGTTCTTCATCTGGAGGCAATGGTTACCCCAATTTCTTCAATGGCATGCAGTACGGTTACGGTACGCGTCGTTGCGTTCCCTCCGCGTTCATCTCGCTCATCTACTCGTTCCAGGTACTTTCTTTGATGACGGCCTTGGTGCATGCGGTTACACCAACACAGGCTCCGATCTTATCGTTGCCGTAGCTGAGAACCTCTTTGACAGCTACCCGTTAGTTTGATTCTGTGCTCTTTCAGTTCCAGCCTCCTTAACTTTTGCAGAGGTTACGATGGCTCAAACCCCAATAAGAACCCTGTTTGCGGTCGCAAAGTCAATGTCTATTGTGAATAGCTATATTTATTCTTGTCATGCCAACCCGCTCATTCTTTGTTCCTTAGACAATGCTATGACCATCACTGCTACCGTCGTAGACAGATGCACGGGCTGTAGGAATGTGACCAGTCTCGACTTTTCCCGGGGGGCCTTTGGGGAACTTACCGCATCCGCGTTCGATTTGGGAATCGTCGGCATCGCATGGAGTTGGGCGTAGTCCCCTTCCATTATCATTTATTTGCTATTCATAAACTTAACGCTCTCGCATTTCGGCGCTGGTTACTTACTCTCCATGTTGGAGAGCATCATGCCATGGGCGGGTCCCGTGTGACTGCGCAGCCCACACGCTGGATTGTGTGTGGTATACGGCATGGATACCGTATTTGATGTGTATTGTAGTCACTGTCTCACTTGTTGTCATGACTTGCTTTGGTCAAGGGAAATTTTAACCGATAGAGATGTCTTTTATTTTTTTTTCGCTATGATCACGATTACCTTTTTGTCTGCAGTTCATCTCCGCTGATCGCATCTTTTGAATCACGGAGACCGCTGTGTCCGGATATGATGACACTTCGGATCTTGTATAGACTTGCTGCGCCGGAGCCACAAATTATTGAGGCAATGCGCTTTCCCACTTGTTTCATGTTTAGAATTACATTGTCGTAGTCACCCCCTCCCAATATAGCGCATCCCGGCTACCTTGGACTGCCCTGGACACCGCCTCGCAGAGCTTGTCCTCCTCCCCACTGCGTGTCCGATTCCTAACGAGACATGCACACAGGTCCAATGCCAAATGTCGCACATGCAACGCTGCACCCGGAATCCTGGAAAACGGCCCGGGAACATGCCCTCGTATAGGGTGCGCGATCATGAAAAATGGCGTGAGACGCGACCTCAACACCCCGATCTGCTGCAAGTCAGGGACGTCAGTCCTCGACGCCGTTCTCCGTGACTAGTTCTGCTTCACGCACCTCGTGATCCAGGACGTGGGAGCCACGCTGGAGAAGACGTGAGAGCACCCCCAATACTGCCTATGATAACTCCATCGGATCAGTACCCGGCCATGGTCCGCGCGCTACCCAGCCTCGCGCTTACCTGCATCGTCGCAAGGTGGTCCGTCCCTGCCTCCCAAAGCGTTTTAGGGAGGTGCATGACCCACTCGTGAAACTTGCGTCCCGCACCCGTGTCGCGCGGATCAAAGCAACCGGCGTAGCCAACCGCTTTCTCGAGCTAGATCGTCTCGCAAGTCAGTTCGCCTGGGTTTCGGCTCGGCATATACTATCGACGCTTACCAGCAACAGACGGCCGACAAACTCCACTGTCAACCGTTTCGTAGCAGATCCCGAGCCAGTTCTCATCGCATGATCGAGCGTGGCCACCAACACCGACGGCGTCGCCTTATCAGAACGCATACCATCCCTCTGGTTCAGCAATGCCCAAATCGTCGGGAGAAGCGCGGCATACACCACAGCCGAAAGAGGCCTCGGTAACTGCGCATCTGATCCGCCGTCCCCTTGAAGAAGTCGAATGACGTAGGTCTTGACAAGATCACCCTGCACGCTGAGGGAGAAGTCGCGCTTCAGACGCGACGAAGACTTGGGACGTGGCGTTGGAGTGTGATTTCCCCGACGTATATCCCTCGTTCCTGGTGGTTGCGAGACAAGAACGAGCAACGACGTCATTTCGCAGTAGATCACACTGAGATCCTGAAACGCTTGCTCCATCTACGCTCCAAAACGAGTTCAAAATCTGCGTGGCAACGTCTGTCACCTGCTTACCTTGGCTTCTCGATGTGCAGGGGTGAACGGGAAGTACCCGGCGAGGTAATCGAGCAGTGTTTTGAGTTCTTCACAAGGTGCAAGCAGGTCGGTTCCCTGTTTCATGCGTTCAGCGATATGGTAAGCCTTGGGACGCAAACCAGCGTACGAGATCGGTGGTCTGGAGAACGGCGCCATACAGAGTCCGAGCGATCTTGAATGCAGCCATGAGCATCTGGACTTCTGTTTCGGTCGGGTTCGTACTTGGCGAGAAGACGCCAGGGGCGCCGTCGAGTAACGTGGCAGTCAACGTCGGGTGAAGCGTTCGAGACAATCTCTGCAAGATTCGCGTTGGACCGCGGGATCATCCACGAGAAGACCACCTACCATGATCAAGGGGATGTTGCCCAACGGACGTGCAGCATCGTCCATTCCGGGGGACAGATCGGACAGATGACTCAGCTCCCAGGGGGTCTCTGGTTCTCCACACAGGAGTCGTGGATCGTAGGCAAAGTCTTCCTCAAAAGACTCCACGTCGGGGTTCGTGTTCCAAGCCAAGTGCTTGCCATTTACGCTGTGGAGTGAGGTCTGAAACACATTGACATGTTCTTCGTAGAGCCGAGTAGTCGCAAAAGAAGGTCGTAAAAACCAAGTTGGTATGGGTGCTGTCGCTTGGCGAACCCCTCTCTGTGATCCGCCCGGTACCAAGGACTGGGGATCTATTGCATGACTGAGGAAAGAAGAAAGGGATTGCAAGACTACTAGTTTCGACTATCAAAGTCTCAGATCTAGTGGCGCAGAAAGGTCCGAGAGACGCAACTACCTGGGGAGAAAGCACCACAGAAGTGGTCGAAGTCGCTTGTGCGGTACCTGGGCGGCGACAAGACGCCATCAGAGGACTGAAAAATATGGCTAATCCGCACGCACGCACCTTGAGCTCCACCGAATATCGTGCCTGCATTGAGAATTCCAAGATAGCCCTCCAAGACACGCTTTCCGTGGCCTTGCCCTGATTCACTCCACCCACTCACCACGCGCTCTGGCAACGTGCCAAGGAGAAGGTCTAGGAAGCGTATTGCGTCTATTCGAATCTCGGGGAAAATATGGGTTTGGGCGGAGGAAACGAAAAGCAGGAGCAGTGGCACGTGTGGAATCAGATCTTTCTGGTGGGAGAACGTCTGGGCCGTACATCCGCGGATAGAGGACTGCTCACTTTATCGAGACGGGGGAAAATCCAGTCGAAGAAAGAGAGGAGAGTCTTGCGAACGCCGGCATCCTATGAATGGATGTGTGAGGTAGGTAAAGTCCCGATGTGGCGAAAGACGTGCCTCATCGCCAACGAGGCGTGCGCAGGCACCGAGCAGGGGAGCAATCGAGTGCTCCAGCAGCCCAGGGTGATCCTGGAACAGCTCTCGGGCGCTGAAGATGGCATCTTTACGGGTTGCGGCGCTGTAGTGTTTAAAGAGAGAAAGAATGTCGCCGAAAGTCTGTCGCCGCTTGTTCGTGGGTACAGTGTCATCCTTGTCAACGGCGATACGCTGGGTCGGAAGGGCAATACCTTGAAAGGCTGAGTAGACAGAGAGAGAAAGAAAGGACATTCACCCACTTCGAGCCTTGAAAGAAGTGTCTACGGCATTAGAAGGTAACTTTTTGCCCTTGCCAAGCTTGAGCCTTGCTTTCTGCGACAAGCTGAGACGACGAAGAGAACATGAGTCGAGGATTTCTTACTGAAAAGTCTGCGACTTTTTCTTTCTTCTTTTTGGAGCTTTTTGGCATCAGTGACCAAGCTTCAAGGCCGACACGGAGATCCGGAGCTGCCTATCAAGTGGTTAGATGCTAACTTTGTTGATACAGTGCTGACGTGACATGATCGCATCGTATCGCCGAGTATGTACAAGTCAATAATCCATCGTCAGTCGTTCAGAAACTCCTCAAGTGCCTATGGCAAAGCAATCCCCGCCAGTGCTGTAATCCCACCACGTGAATATTGAACTGAAAGGCTACAGCCAGCTGAACCAATGGATCGGGAGTAGGTCGAGGGATGAACCAGGTGTGGTATATATCTCGGTGCAAGTTTCCATGCCTGTTTCCTTCAAAGCTGGGCCAACAACACATGGCGAGAATTGCGCCACGTGGGTTCGAGTGATCTTGTATAGACAAAAGTGCCCGGCCAGACATCTATTTCGAACGGTCGGGATGCAAGGTAGAGGGAACGATGCTGCCTAGAACGCGGTGCAAATGCATATTTTCTAGTACTATACTCGCACCACCGAGTGTGTACAATCAAGAAAAAAACATGACATGAGGATTCGTTCCACAATTTCAAGCACTATACATCGACCTTCAGTGATGCATGAAGTCCATGTGAAGATCCAAGCAGAGTAACTCCTGGTCGGTGCTGCTAAACCCAACGATGTGGATATCGAACTTGGCTAGAGTAAAATGTGAGCGAAAACCGACTTCGTGGCCCTGATACTTGAAGACAAACCTTGTGGGATCAAGTCCGGTAGCTTGACCGTGTGAGAAACAGCGTAGTCACCCTCCGTGACGGGACATTGGATGGAAGCATTAGCAGAACGGCTAGTGATGGTGAGTGAGACGACTAAATGTGTTGGGGCCAGACTTACGCCTCCTTGCAGACGTCAAATTGTTTATGCAACAATTTAATCAGGCCAAGCTTGACGGTGACGTCCGCGTACGCGCCTTCCTGTCGGAACGTAAAACTGTAAGCCGAACAAAGGGAATTCGGCAACAGACCTCAATGCGGTCCTCTGCGGTGCTGGTTACGGTGACAGTGAGGGGTTGACCTGGCCTGGGTGGGTCAGGAGACAGTGTGATAGATTTTATGTGGATGGGATCAGCAGGCCAGCCTATCTACTTGGTTAGCCGTGTAGCGAATGTCAGCATGGCGCGTTCGTACCGCAATCGGTAAATCCCCACTGCTGGAGAGTGTCAGCGACAGGTTCTGTGAGAACCAGTTGCTCTTGTGCTGGACGAGCAAGCACTGAGCCAGCGAGGACGGCGAGCAGCGAGAGTGGCAGAAGACGGACCATGGTCGAGGAGCAAAGAGAAAGAGAGCGCCAAGAATGGTCCAAATAGAGTCACAACGTGGGAATAACCTTCCCAATACTACTTTGGCTGCGCAGACTTGTCCTCTCCTCTTACTAGACCACTCATGAAGCCACGAGACTATTGCTGTTGTGCGATCCCCCTCGTCAACGCAGGTGTATACGCAACCATATCAGAACAGTTCATCGTCGCAGTCGTCGTCGGTACACTTGCAGTCGCCACACCTTCCAGTAAGCACCCTTCTCATGCCTCGCCCTGCCCTCCGCAGCCTCAACCTTATCCTCAAAGTTGTTGGTGCTGCAACACCGTCCTTCGCACCTACTCTTCTTGCTGTCTTTAGCTATGTAGCAGCTGCAGTCCAGATTCTGGGTCTCTTCAGTGTTGCTCAGGTAAGTCAGAGGCGCCGTCCATAGAGTCTCACCCATCTCATGAGCACAGGAAAAATCTATCGCTTTCCGCAGATACGTCACCCTCCACACGCTGGCCTTCATCGCTGTGTTCGCGATCGCTGCTGCTTGGATTATCATTTCCGCCATCAACCACTCGACCGCCCAATCCAACTGCGAGACCAATTTCTTTTCGACTGGCAATAACAGCACCTCAACAGAAGGTCGCACGCTCTGTAATGTATTTGCATGGGTTGACATTGGGATAATGGGCGTCGCCTGGGTCTTTTTTGCCCTCGTCCAGGTGAACTCGATGTGATTCCTTTTGTCCATGCACTCAACACGTCTTCCAGAGCTACTTCCTGTTTGTCGTGTCGTCGTATAGCACGTCCATGCAGGTGGATCGCGAGAAGTATGAAGTACTTAATGATACAACTAAACCGCTGACGGAGGAAATCCCGATGGCCGATCGGGGTGGTCCCTGGGATTCTAGAGCATCTTATGAACTCGACGAAGGCCCCGAGCGCAGACATGTGAGGCAAGAAAGCAATGCCTCTACCATCGTCGGCGTACCGCCACAGAAGATTTCCGACAGCTACAATACCTACGCACCGCGCCCCCACTCCGGCGGTTATTGACGCTGATACCTTGGTGTTGCTCGCAGATATTTGGCATTTAGCTAGATTATCTTGTGCCTACTAGGATAACCACTTTACATGTTAGTCACTGTTTGGAATGCGCGGACAAGTATTCTATTCTTTTCACGATGTAAATGCTCTAGTATTTAAAGTACAGATTTAGGTTTCTTCAATGTCACCCTTGGACCTATCTTTGGCGTGGGATGTTTGGCAAGCGTGACTCGCTTCTACCTTCCCTTGCGTCCATCCTCTGCCAGGGGTCGATCGTAGAAGGAAACGTGGATTGTGCCTAACGGGGATCTTGGAGATAAATTCCGTTCCTCCAGGTTGTCGTAAATGATATGTTCGTCGAACAACGGGGCTGAATACCAAGCATGGGTGGCCTGTAGCTTGAGCGTTCGCAACGAAGGACCCAATGCAACGATAAATTCCTCTGAGTTCATTGACCGTCACGAAGGAGAGCACAATGTACTCGAACATTGGGAGGCAAGTCGCGATGACCGATGAGGATAACCGCGTACAACGGAGGACGAGCTTTCAAAGAGCACGTCTGAGTTTGTCGACGATCGATTCGAGGCGCGCGTTCCTCATCTCGAACGCCAGACGGTCCCCTTGTGCATGTGTGAACGACACGAGCGGCGAGGTAGCAAACAATGTACAAAAGTCGACTCTGTCAAAAGCATTGTTCGTGACACTGCGCACGGTGAGATGGAGGGCGAGGGGGGAGACTTGGATGGTGCGATGATAGTCTGAGGACAGACGGACTCCGGGTATGAATGCCATTGCTGGGTAGTCGGTCGAACAGGGAAACGCGGGTTGAGGGACCAAGTAGAGCACGTATGAAGAGAGGTGTGGGAGAGAGCCACTGTCCTCGTGAGCGGTAGGAAGATACATGACACCCTCAAAGTCAAGATGGTGCCGTAGTCGCGGGCCTGGAGACGACAGTCAGGGGTTGGGACTCAGGGGCATGATCACATCGCTCCACGGGGTGATAGCAGACACGCGCAGTGTCTCGAGACAGGTTAATTCAGCGGATGCGATGTAGCTGAGAAACCGGGGTAGTCTATGTGGGCAGCTCGTGTGAGGTCGCGTGGCAGAGGGGGCAGAGGAGTACAAACACAGCCCATTGGACGATACGACCATCCATGGCGAGGTCAGCCCAGCGGACCGAGAGAGCTGATTCGGGAGAGGAAGAGATGAACTTGAGGAAGCGGCCAGCTTGAAACTCGTTTCGCAGGAGGGGCGGGCTTCGTGGTAGACTTGCCTGCAGACGTCTAGGAGGCGTTGTGGGGCCGGACCGAGTGTGTGACGAACACCGCATGGGTCTGCGAGGACGGGGTCGTATATGATGAGACGGTGAGCATGAGAAGGGGTGCCTCACTGCATCAACGTGGATCTACATACCGCGTTAGGAGTTACTACGGTCCAAGCGTGGCCCAGCTGAAACTCGTCCTTGCATAACAAAAATCATCACTCTTTCCCATCCGAGTCTCAGTCCCTTCTTCCACCATGCCCGTCCCAACCCTCGACCCCTACGAAGTCTGTCTTGACTTCACAAACGACACCCACGACTGTGCCTCCGTCCAGCTCCTCCGTGATTACGGTCGCTCTACCAGCGCGATCGTCTTGCTCCATCCGGGTGAGAGCCTCACCCTCATCCTCGACGCGGGCTCCCTCTACAAGTATGCCCTCAAATCACGCACAAAAGTCGCTAACGTGAGGTGCGCCTCGTTTCCTCCACCACCCGAATACCCGTTGACCTACTCCACACCACCGTAGTGCACGAAGCTGGAGAGACATACGATGCGACATATCGCAGCTCTTTGCGGGTGCCCCTTCCTCGGGTCGCACACCACAGCGCGCTTCTCCACCCCCACAATGTAATGGGGTCACCGTCGACCGCGTCTGGCGCGATTATCGCTTCAATGTCTGGAGCGACTCGGTCCGTCTCCTCGCTTGCGTGATGATCACCTATCTCACTGATCCCGTTACATCCCGCAGTGAACTCGTGCACGATCATATACCCCTTCCAGACACACGCCCTCATACTCTATCATCGTCATCGACAGAACGCAGGTCATTCTGCTCGCGGATAATCACTCGCACTCAGCATAATACGTAGCATCAACTTATCTTTATCCACCCGCGCCCTTGTACTGGTCTCCAGACTACACCAAACGGGGGTGGACCCCATTGTCATCACTCTTGGACTTGTAACATTATCCCCTTACTTGGTATCGGATTCGCAGCGGTCCGTGATGCGTTGACTTCGCAACCATGCATCTCTTCCTGTGGTTATAATTATCCCCATTGTTCCTATCGAATCCACTCGCAGAGCTCCATCATTTATTACTGCCCGCTGACCAAGGGAAGACGACTGAAACAATAAGCAGCACAACGGAGTCAGTAACGTAATGATATTGCATCGTGGTGCGATCAGTGGTAAACGCATGCCATCGCGGGAGTTTATAAAAGACGCAGGTTCTGTACTGTATAAGCCGAAGGTTGGGGTGGGCCACGTTTGACAGATCGTAATCGGCTCCTGGGCAGCCAGCCCACCCGTGTGAGTGCACCTTTGACAAGCTGTCCCGCGGGCCGAACTTCTCCAGGAGCGGCAGACCCTGCGCGGAGAGATGTCTTAGGAAACGCCGCGCTGTAAGGTGCCTTGGCATTCTGTGCCCTCGAACTCTCCCCTACTTGTGCCCTGTGCTGCACTAAGGGTCTGGCAAGAAGGGATTCCTGGAAGCAGTTGAACCTTGTGACCACCCGCTCGCATGACATGATGCACTCACGATGTGGGCATTCGCCTTCTGGCTAATCTGAGCCAGGGCCTCGTGTCCCCGGTACCGTAATACCTTTTGGAGGTTCCTTCGAGTCACGGAACGTAACTGGCCCTTGTCGGAGACCTTCAAACCCAGTTCGTGGGAGAGGGAAGAGTGAGCGTCGACGACACCATTGTTGAGTACACCCCTCGGCGTGTTCCACCGTAACTTGTCCGTCAGCAGTTCCCGACCCACAGCCCGCGCCGTTATTTCGAATTTGAAGTCCCTTGGATTGTCCACGAGCTCTAAAAGGGCCATGGGCGCATTGTCGCCCTTGCGGTTATCAATCTGAACAATGCGGGTATATCCACCAGGGCGTTCCTTGTATCGCTGTGCGAATGTAGAAAAAAGTTTTGGCAAGACCTCGGGTTTGAGGAGGAAACCCTGGGTACGTCGATAGCTAGTTTCGTTCCCTTTTTTCCCGAGCGTGATCATCTATTCTCGGAGTTGAACAGGTTCATACTGGGGATCGGAGTTCCTACCTTTTCTGCTAGTCTTGCGGCATCTTTGGCCTTTGGTAGTGTGGTTCGGATCTGCTCATGCTCAAACAAAGAGCTGACAAGATTCCTAGAGGAAAACATGGATACTTGAGCATAAAAAAAAGTACATACGACACGCACCGAAGCATTAAGTTGCGATGTGAGGATGTCCTCGAGAACTTTCGAAATGCGACCCCGTGCTTCATTGGTGGTACTTGAGTAGGGGCACTAGTTCTAGTTTCCTCACGTGATGACTAGTTCGGTAAAATCCGGACGTAAAACGACTTGCAAGTTGTCTGGAAGACGCGTTCACACCAAAATGTCGTTCGCTCGTATAACTCTTCGTAGCCTGTCCCGTGCCCGGCCAACCTTCGCCGTTACGAAGCAGTCAGCATACAGGCTGCACCGCGCCAACTTCTCTGCTGCTGCAGGTCTGTCCAAGGACGCCATTCAAACGAGAATCTTCGACGTGCTCAAAGGCTTCGAGAAAGTCGACCCCGCCAAGGTAATTGGCCTCATAGATTTAATAGGTTTCTCCCAGCATCTTACATATTATGCAGATCTCAACGTCCGCTTCCTTCTCAAATGACCTTTCTCTCGACAGCTTGGATGCGGTCGAGGTCGTTATGGCTGTAGAAGAGGTCTGTGTCGCGCCATACCAACATTAGCATATTCCTTCATTTATCTTTCATAGGAATTTGGTATTGAGATTCCGGATGCTGAGGCCGACGAAATCAAGACAGTCCAACAGGGTCAGCCCGCATACATCTACAATGCGACTTGTTCATGTAAATTCTTTTCAACAGCCATTGACTATATTGCAAAAACACCCGAAGGTGCGTCATGTCAGCCTTACTTCTCACATTATGCATAGCTCATTCTTCTTCCTCAGCGCACTGAGGGGATCTTTGACATTCTTGTCCACTAGTCATCCTGTATTCGTCATCAATTTAGCGCATCTCTTTACTCGAGTCGAGTGGGTTAGACCAGGCACTGTTCGATTATAGGCCGGGTGGGTCACTTGCTCAAAGTTTGGCGTGATAAGCCCTATTTGGATGCTGGAAATGCCATTGCATATATATATATGCAACGCAGTGTGTCCAACAATGAGCCTTATCTGTCATGTCGTCCCCGAAGACTCTCATTGTCGATAAACCGCTTGTTAAAGTGGGTTGTACCCTTGGTGAAGGTTCGGGCGTGCTGATAACTCCACAACTCCATTAATGAGTTACAATAGCCCCTTTGTATGATCCCAAGACGCAAGTCCTACATTTCGTGGATATTTGTGAACATAAGGTGAGACCGTCGATTGCTTGATCGGGGGACAATCCTCCCGAGCTGCCAGGGAAAGGTTCTCCATCTAGATACTAGAACTCTAGTATTAGACGCGGAGAAGTTTGATGAGCCAATCACATGTCTTGCCCTGAGGAGCAATGAGGAAGGGGTGAGCTGTCTTTGCACGACTTCCCGTACTTGAATTTTGCAACCATAAATTCCAGCTCGCTTGCGTGACGGCCAGCGGTTTCGCTGTCTTGGACAAAGGTTCAAACTTGCGCTATCTCTGTAAACCGTTGTCCAAACATCACGCTCCCTATGTAAGATTCAACGATGGGGCGTGTGACAGCAATGGTCGTTTCTTTGCTGGGACCATCCATTCAAAAGATCCTGATATTCCGGGTCAGCTTTGGATGTACGACCCCAACGCGTCTGAGTGCAGAGTTGTGGACGAAGGACCGTTTACGGTCAGTTGTAACCACTCTCCAAACCAGAACAGGTCCACTTAAAGGTTATAGGATGCGAATGGACTCGGCTGGAGTCCCGACGGGAAGATGATGCAAGCATAAACTTGATTCTATCGTCTGAGGATGCCCTAAGAGAAACGCTAGGTACTTTACGGATTCGCTCACCAATCTCATCTACGCCTACGATTATGACGACGGAACGCTATCCAATCGGAGAGTCGCAGTAGATGCGATTGCCCAAGGTTTACCAGAAAAGACCTATTGCGATGGTCTATGTATTGACGAGGAGGGCTACATATGGAGTGCAAGGTTCGTGGTGCTGTTGATAATAGAGTACGTTAATCGGACGATCGATAACAGCTGGGGAGGTTCTCGAGTTATCCGGTTTTCGCCTCAGGGACACATCGACGCCGAGATACACTTTCCTACTGTACTTCGCGTGACTGCATGCTGCTTTGGCGGTAGGTGAACCGGTTAGTTTTCGGAGAGGCGCCAATTTATCGTTCCAGGCCCCAACGAC